>SSNS01000288.1:765144-848263 GCA_006937985.1 Aphyosemion australe | reverse complement strand
ATCCCTAGAATGCAGGAAATGACATCTACTTCACTAAAATGTTTCTGTGGGGATCCCCAGACCAACCCCCCCATCACCCCAAATCCCCTCTGTCTGTCTCCTTCCTCAGAGCTGAGGACAAAGCTGGGACATGTGGTTAAACACGTCTCAGCCTTGTCCTCGTCTCAGGAGGAGCAGCAACTTGTTAGCAGAAGGTAAACAAAGGCTCTGCTACTCTGTGTTAAAATAAGAATCCCAACTTGATATAGAGTCAGGTGTGTCTGAGCAGGGACACGTAGAAAACATGCAGCCACTGTGGCCTTCAAGCACCAGGTCTGACACCCTGTTACAGTATAGAGGTTGGTCTTATTTCCGCTAGTGCTTAATGTGAGCATGTTTAGATATTGTATTAATCATTCATACCAGCCTGTAACTCTGCTGATTGTTTTCTTTCATAAAGTTCACCAGGTTGATGCTTTGAAACGTCTGTGTGTGTGTGTGTGTGTGTGTGCGCGCGCGCGCGTGTGTGTGTGTGTGTGTGTGTGTGTGTACTTGTCTATACATCAAAGTGAGGACAAACCTGTCACCTGTAAAGTGAGGACCTTTTCCCCGGTCCTCACTACAAGGTTACAGAGCTCTACTCGTTAGTTTGAGTTATGGTGTGAATTAAGTTTTAGTTAAGGTTAGGGGTTGAATAAACTCGTTAGGCAAAATCCAGTCACTATAATGAATAGAAGTCAAAGATGGTCCTCAGAACGTATGCAAGATGAGAGAGAGTGTGTGCGTTGGCTAAAATAATCGTTTTGAATCATGATTGTAAGATATCAAGTTTCTTTACTAATGTCTGCATGAACTCCAAATTATTTTTAAGTTTTCAGGTTTACAAAAAATAATTCAAGTAATAAAGTTAAAAAAAAGCTTTTCTCCTTGGATTTGTCACATCGTTCAATAGATGTCTAAATCCTCCAACAGTGGTTTATAATAAATAATTTAACTCACCAACAGCTTCTAATGTGTTTAACATTTATAAAAATCACAGAACTAAATGTGAAATTTCAAATATTTTACGCCTTGTTTGAAGGGTTTTTATAATGAAGAAATTCAAACATAATTTAAACGGTTCAGGCTGCAGAGAACAAACTAGAAGCTTCAAATGGTGTTTTATGCTTTTATTGTGAAGGATTGTAGAAAGTGCTCTGTAGATGCGGCTGCAAGAGTAAAGATCAAACCTCGGTCAAGTCTCACCCAGAACCCCCGGTTATAATAAATTAACAAAATTAACATTGTAAAGCGTAACTGTAGAAGTTTTAAAATTAAATGTCTTGTTGAGTCAAAACTAAATTTATTTACAACAAGCAGAAATTTTACAGACATTTCTTCAGAGCGAATCATTTAAACTAAAACTAAAAGCAAATGAACTCGTGTCTTGGATGATCTGACATTTGATTCAACATTTAATTAAACATGTAATCTATAAATACTGTGATTAAACTTGCTTACAGGGAGGAACGTCACTTATATAAAAAGTAAATACCATTTCCATTTTCTCCCGCTTATCCGGAGTCGGGTCGCGGGGGCAGCAGCCTAAGGAGGGAAGCCCAGACCTCCCTCTCCCCAGCCACTTGGGCCAGCTCCTCCGGGGGAATCCCAAGGCGTTCCCAGGCCAGCCGAGAGACATAATCTCTCCAGCGTGTCCTGGGTCTTCCTTTGGGTCTCCTCCCGGTTGGACGTGCCCGGAAAAACCTCACCAGGGAGGCGTCCAGGAGGCATCCTAATCAGATGCCCGAGCCACCTCAACTGGCTCCTCTCGATGTGGAGGAGCAGCGGGTCTACTCCGAGCCCCTCCCGGATGACCGAGCTCCTCACCCTATCTCTAAGGGAGAGCCCAGCCACCCTGCGAAGAAAACTCATTTCGGCCGCTTGTATCCGCGATCTCGTTCTTTCGGTCACTACCCAAAGCTCGTGACCATAGGTGAGGGTAGGAACGTAGATCGACCGGTAAATTGAGAGCTTCGCCTTTCGACTCAGCTCTCTCTTCACCACGACAGACCGGTACAACGCCCCCATCACTGCAGATGCAGCACCAATCCGCCTGTCGATCTCACGCTCCACCCTTCCCTCACTCGTGAACAAGACCCCGAGATACTTAAACTCCTCCACTTGGGGCAGGACCTCGTCCCTGACCTGGAGAAGGCATTCTACCCTTTTCCGACTCAAGACCATGGTCTCGGATTTAGAGGAGCTGATTCTCATCCCAGCTGCTTCACACCCGGCTGCGAACTGCTCCAGCGAAAGCCGGAGATCACGTTCTGACGAAGCCAACAGGACCACATCATCTGCAAAAAGCAGAGACCTGATCCTTAGGCCACCAAAACGGATCCCCTCACCACCTTGGCTGCACCTAGAAATTCTGTCCATAAAAGTTATGAACAGAATCGGTGACAAAGGGCAGCCTTGGCGGAGTCCAACTCTCACCGGAAACGAGCCCGACTTACTGCCGGCAATGCGGACCAAGCTCTGACACTGGTCGTACAGGGACCTAACAGCCCGTATCAAGGGGCCTGGTACCCCATACTCCCAGAGTACCCCCACAGGGCCCCCCGAGGGACGCGGTCGAACGCCTTCTCCAAATCCACAAAACACATGTAGATTGGTTGGGCGAACTCCCACGCACCCTCCAGGACCCCCCCAAGGGTATAGAGCTGGTCCAGTGTTCCACGGCCAGGACGAAAACCACATTGCTCCTCCTGAATCCGAGGTTCGACTATCCGACGGACCCTCCTCTCCAGAACCCCTGAATAGACCTTACCAGGGAGGCTCAGGAGTGTGATCCCCCTGTAGTTGGAACACACCCTGCGGTCCCCCTTTTTAAATAGGGGGACCACCACCCCGGTCTGCCAATCCAGTGGAACTGCCCCCGATGTCCACGCGATATTGCAGAGCCGCGTCAACCAACACAGCCCCACANGGGCGGATCTCATCCACCCCCGGAGCCTTGCCACCGAGGAGTTTTTTGACCACCTCAGTGACCTCAGCTCCAGAGATTGGAGAGCCCAACCCAAAATCCCCAGACTCTGCTTCCATCCTGGAAGACGTGCCGGTGGGATTGAGGAGGTCTTCGAAGTACTCGGCCCACCGATTCACAACGTCCCGAGTCGAGGTCAGCAGCACACCCTCCCCACTGTAAACAGTGTTGGTAGTGCACTGCTTTCCCCTCCTGAGGCGCCGGATGGTGGACCAGAATCTCCTCGAAGCCGTACGGAAGTCTTGTTCCATGGTCTCACCGAACTCCTCCCATGCCCGGGTTTTTGCCTCTGCGACCACCCGAGCCGCATTCCGCTTGGACTGCCGGTACCTATCAGCTGCCTCCGGAGTCCCACAGGCCAAAAAGACCTGATAGGACTCTTTCTTCAGCTTGACAGCATCCCTAACCGCCGGTGTCCACCAGCGGGTTCGGGGATTGCCGCCACGACAGGCACCGGCCACCCTGCGGCCACAGCTACGGTCAGCCGCCTCGACAATGGAGTCACGGAACATGGTCCATTCGGACTCAATGTCCCCCGCCTCCCCCGGGACGTGTTCGAAGTTCTGTCGGAGGTGGGAATTGAAGCTCCTTCTGACGGGAGACTCTGCCAGACGTTCCCAGCAGACCCTCACAACACGTTTGGGTCTGCCAGGTCTGACCGGCATCCTCCCCCACCATCGAAGCCAACTCACCACCAGGTAGTGGTCAGTTGACAGCTCCGCCCCTCTCTTTACCCGAGTGTCCAAGACATGCGGCCGCAGATCAGATGAAACGACAACAAAATCGATCATCGACCTGCGGCCTAAGGTGTCCTGGTGCCAAGAGCACATATGGACACCTTTATGCTTGAACATGGTGTTTGTTATGGACAATCCATGACGAGCACAGAAGTCCAATAACAGAACACCACTCGGGTTCAGATCAGGGGGGCCGTTCCTCCCAACCACACCTCTCCAGGTCTCACTGTCGTTGCCCACGTGAGCATTGAAGTCCCCCAGCAGAACGAGGGAGTCACCCGAAGGAGCGCTTTCCAGCACCCCCTCCAGGGACTCCAAAAAGGGTGGGTAGTCTGAGCTGCAGTTTGGTGCATAAGCACAAACCACAGTCAGGACCCGTCCCCCCACCCGAAGACGGAGGGAGGCTACCCTCTCGCTCACCGGGGTAAACCCCAACGTACAGGCACCAAGATGGGGGGCAAGAAGTATGCCCACCCCTGCTCGGCGCCTCTCAGTGGGAGCAACTCCAGAGTGGTAGAGAGTCCAACCCCTCTCGAGGAAACTGGTTCCAGAGCCAGAGCCATGCGTTGAGGTGAGTCCAACTATATCTAGTCGGAACCTCTCAACCTCACACACCAACTCCGGCTCTTTCCCCACCAGAGAGGTGACATTCCACGTGCCTAGAGCCAGCTTCTGTAGCCGAGGATCAGACCGCCAAGGTCCCTGCCTTCGGCTACCACCCTTTCCACATTGCACCCGACCCCTTTGGCCCCTCCCACGGGTGGTGGGCCCATGGGAAGGGGGACCCACGTCTCCTCTTCGGGCTATGCCCGGCCGGGCTCCATGGGTGAAAGCCCGGCCACCAGGCGCTCGCCAGCGTGCCCCAACTCCAGGCCTGGCTCCAGAGGGGGGCCCCGGTGACCCGCGTCCGGGCGAGGGAACACTGATTCCATTTATTGTAATCATCATAAGGGGTCTTTAAGTTTTCAGAAAGTAAATACAAAGAATAAAAAAATGTTTTCAGGCAAAAATGAAACTTCTTAATAAAGTTCACATGTAACACTTTCAGACTTTCTTCAGTTATTTTTTTTAATGTATTCAGTCCCAAAGGGATGGTTTAATTAATATTTCATTTTTGTACATTTTTTCTTTTGTTATTAGAAGAATAAAAATATGTAATTAAAATAAATTAAAGCAAACAGTTTAACTCAAATTCTTTATTTGAATCTGCTAATCTTAGCTGGTGTTGGTCCCCCATCAATAAACCCCTCCCCTCAATTAGAAGCCCCTCCCTTATCAATAAAACCCCTCCCCTGGATAGGAGCTCCTCCCCAACAGGAAACCCCCTCACCCTGGAGGGGAGGAGCCACAAGAGTCAATAAATAAAAGTGAATAAAAAAGAAACAAGCACACTGGATTAAATGCTTCTTATTTTCAGATGTTTTCATTTTTCTCAGAAAAAAGTGTAAATATTAGAATCAGAAGTCAATCAATAACATTTAACACAAGACCTTCTCTAGTCTAATCTCTAAAGAGAACATTTTTCATAATTCAGAATAATCCAGACTAATTGGGCCACATCAGCGCAGAATCCACTAGAATTTCTCTGATGGGGTTCAGTTCTGGAATAAAGACTATGACCCGTTAGGTCTAACACGAGTAGCTGAGCTTCTGGTCCTAAAATGGTCATCATGTTTTTCCTGTTGTCTCTCATTCTAAAGGAAAATGTGTTTTTATTTATTAAAGCTCGTTAATTCTGATCTTTCTACTTAAAATGTAATTTTGAAATAAGATCAAAATTAAATATGAATGTCTTACTCATGTTTGTGTCAGGATTTGGAATCGGTGGATCCCTTTAAGTCAAAATGAGTCTCATCAGCTGGAATTATTTCACAATATTCTTCCTCTAATAATCCTAATAAAGCTAAAGGTGTGCTGTTGGAGCTCACCTGTTCTTTTTAATCATTAATATCAACCAGAACAGCATCTCTGTTTCTGCAGAAATTTTTATTTTGTTCCAGCGTGTTCCCTTCAGGAACGGCCAGCCAGCACTTGTCCTGATCCACATCCCAGCTCTTGTCACACAGATTACAGTCTGTCCAGGAAACACACAAAGCAAATAAATAAATAACATTTTAACATAAAGCTGGATTGATATGGAGCTTTTCACATGGATTCTCTTTTTATGCATCAATAAACTTTCAGCATTTTTTATTTAATCTTTTCATAATCAGGAAAAAGACATTAATGTGTGAAGTTCAAAAGAAAATTCAAAGAGCAGATGCAGGTGACAACATAGGGTTAGTTAGGGTTCAATATATAAAAAACTTTCTTCTTCAAAGAATAAAACGAATAAAGAAACTGTCGAAGCTGCATGTTTTACCTGATCAGATATCTCAACACTACGTCTCTGGTATTTTTTATTTCTCTGACGCTCCTCTGTAACAGACAGTACTCACTCTGGCTGAGGCAGAACTGTCCAGTTGGAAAGTAGTTGTACGTCATGATGGCGTCCAGCGTCTGGTTGAAGTTGGTTTGGTTGGTCAGCTGATCAGCCAGTGTCTCTATGAGTCCAGTCTGATATTGCAGGTGTACATCCAGTGTTCTCACTTGCAGATTAACTATAAAAGAAACAAAAAATGACCACAAACATTACCCTCCAGTTTCCTTCCACCAGCAAAATAAGGTTCCGAAACAGAATCACTTTACAGAGTCCCACAATTTATGTTTGATGTGAGTAAAAAACGAAAGTGAAAAAGTATTTTGGTAGAAAAGAGACTCACTCCAGACGATGGTGCAGATGGTGGCCACCAACAGAACACACACGATCACCAAACACACCATCAACACACCGAATACAGGATAAAACACGTCTTTACCTGCTTGTGGAGAGAAAATGTCGCAGTTTTCAACATAATAATAAAACAGAAACAACAAAATGCTGGACGTATGTCTTTATTATACAGCTTATGTTTATATAATCATTATTACTGCTATGAACCAGGTGTTATGGACCTGGGACTAGCAGGTGTAACGCAGTAGATCACATGTTTATCGCTACATCTCATCGATGCATTAAGATAAAAATATACTAAACAAAAAAAAATTTTAAATAATATGAAGATGTTTGAATAAAAAGTTCAACTTTATTACCTTTTATAATGTTCATCATTATTATTATTACCATACTTGACATTTTTAACCCTTATTCAACCAAATGAAATGAAAAAAGGATAAAAGAGAAAAGTTTTCATGTTTTTTTTCTCGCTCTAGAAGCTAAAAAAAATAAACTTAGAAAAAATCTGTAAAACTCAGTTCTTATGAATTAATATCTGCCATGATTGTTATGTTTTAATTATCTTTAACAACAACTTGCTGCTTCAGGCTGCAGATGGAAAAACAAATGAGTTCCTGTTGGGCAGCTGCCTATTTTTAGTCTCTCAGAGCCAGAGGCTCAAGTAAACAAACAACCTAAGTCAGAATGACACAATTATGGAAAAGTGTCTCAGAGCTTCTCAGTGACGATTATATGACAAATTAGCTCTCCATACAGATATTTTGTTCTCCAGGATATCATTAAAAATTACAAAAATGTAAAAAAAAAGTTCTTACTCTTTTTACATACATTTTGTATGTTTAATTGCACTTATTGTTATCAACGCCTGAATTAATGAAGAAAATAAAACCAATTCATATTCTTCTAGCAGGATTATTTAAAACTTTTTCACTTACTTGGAAAATTAGTCTTAGATTCTTTCTGCTTTTCTTTAGAGCTGAACGAGGCTTCTTGCTTTTGATCTGAAAAAAAATCTTTTTATTGAATTTTCAGCAGTTTCTCTAAAATATTTAGTTTATTTAACAAAGACTGATAATTTACTAAATACAGGTGAATCTACAGGTGTAGGAGCTCAGGTGTTTTTCTGCCTGATCTCTAAAAATCAGAATAATAACCAAATTCTAATCTCAGAAAAGTCCTCAGAATAAAGTTAAACCTTTGATCATCCGTTCCATCCTGGTAGTTCAGCCTCAGAGACTTTAATGTTTTAGTGTGTAGAATTGAGTCTTTTACCTGAACTTCTCTCAGAAACGTTGTCATAAACCACCGTCACACTGGAATCTTCACCCATTATTAAACTGCTGGAGAAGCAGAACAATCGGATGCTTTAAAGACAAAGCCGAGCAGAAGATCCCCGTGGTGCTTAAGGACAGCGTTCCTCTTCTCCCTCTTTCTTCTGAGTGGTTTCTCTGTACAAAAACAAAGGTGGGAGATTGAATCAGTACTTCTTTGTGTTTGCATTTGCATGAAACCTCTCGTGAACATAGATGTAACTGAGTTAGTCAAAGAGCTGATTTCCATCTGCAGCTCCTAAAGGTCGTTGATTTAAATAAAAACAAAATTATTTTTCACTTGCAAACAAACATTTTCTAGTTTTGCCTTTTCTGGGTCAATAAAAATAACATAAAACATTTGTTTCATAACGCCACTCAAAATCACATTTAACCCAAATTATTAGTCTGATTTCTGCAGCCACTTTGATTGGCTGAACTCCACACAGTGTAGGAAGGAGGGGAGTGCAGCGCCTCCGTGTGGTGGGTGAAGTATATAGCAAATTACCTCAACAGTAACTATATATAATATTCGGTTAAACAAAGAGTTCATTTGTTGTACCTCGGTTCAAGTAAGAAGTTGGGAAACTGACCCCACTGGACTGGAATCACCTCCCACTAGATCACATCTCAATCACATCTTTTGATGATTTCTCCTTGCATGTCTCACCCACATGTAACTGTTTCTAACTTTAGTCTCTGTGCCGTACAAATGTGTTAATGTTAACTGGAATCATTCTCTCAACTACTTAGCTGTCCTACTGCTTTTCTATTTTCTGTTGTATGTGAAGGAGGACCTTCTCAAAAAACAAGATCTTTCATCTCAAGGGGCTTTATCCTCCTAAATATAAATAAATAAATGAATAAATGAATAAATGGATGAATAAATAAAAAAAATACTACTTGTGGGATGAGCCAAAAGGGTCAAGTGCAATGTAAGATGAGTGGTAGCCGAACGCAGGGGACCTTGGCGGTCTGATCCTCGGCTACAGAAGCTGGCTCTCGGTACGGGATGTCACCTCTCTGGTGGGGAAAGAACCTGAGTTTGTGTGTGAGGTTGAGAGGTTCCAGCTAGTCGGACTCACCTTGACGCATGGCCATGCCTCAAGTGGATGGGTTTAATTATCTTGGGGTCTTGTTCACGACTGAGGGGATGTCGAGTTATTTTCTCTCTGCCTGAACTTGAACAGGCCTGGCACCCAACAGAGAACGCCACTCATTTCACATTTTATTTCTTTCCTTCTGCAAGAGCTGTAGGCTGTTAACCTTCAACAATGAAAAAGTCATATAAATTAGATTCAAACTTGTATCATATTAAACCCAGTCATAGCTTTAACACAATAGGTTAACATAATTGATGTCCTGTCCCATGTTTTTATCTTCCCTCTGGTTAGGATGCCTCCTGGATGCCTCTGGTGAGGACTGTTTCTCATCTGGCCTGGGAACGCCTTGGGATTCCTCCGGAGGAGCTGGCCCAAGTGGCTGTGGAGAGAGAAGTCTGGGCCTCTCTGCTTAAGCTGCTGCCCCCACGACCTGACTTCTGATAAGTGGAAGAGCATGGATAAATAAATATAGGCAACGTTACATTTTTTGCTGCTGTCAACGTTGATCATGGTCAGTCTGGAAGTGGGTCTGTATTCATCGGGGAGTGGGGGACTGTGGGTGTGTCCGAATCTAGGGGCAGGATGCTTGTGAGGACGCATTTTGAGTTCGATTACGTCACAGCGTAGCGACGAGTACTGTCCGAATTCGAAGGATACTCATTCTCACGTCCTCATATGCGTCCTCATTCCACCCGAATTTTGAGGATGGGTCTGGTGTATCCTCACGGGCCAAGGATATCCCAGCATGCTTTGCGCGCCGGCCGTTGGATTCTCAACAAGCAGAAGAAGCAGCTAGCAGCGAAGTTTTAAAAGTAAGTTTGCTTTAAAAATAGCGGTAAAAAACTAAAAAGCTTAAAGCGGTTCTGTTTGTAGGCATTTTTCGTTTGTATATTTGTTTTTTTAATGTAATTTTAGGCAGAAAAAACCCGAAAATAGCTTATAAGGCGAGTCCCGTAGTTATTCCTGTGTTTCTTTAGTGAATTAAGCTTCTTGTCATTTGTTTTAAGAACAGAGCAAAGAAGCTGTTTTATTAAGCTCAGAGGTGTTTTTGAACATATTACATGAACAGAAAATGAAAGGATGGTAAGGGGACAGGACTATTTATAATACATGACAATTATTTAAAGATCTAAACAAATATGGAACAGTTATGTACAGTTCAAGCAGGATTAAGCTGAGGGACTATTTTCCTGGATCATTTATTTAAACTGAGTGAGCAGGAGGTCTTTGGCAGTGTAGCTGGATCTGCCTGCAGAAGGATCCCAGACGTGGATGGAGGGCTGGAACCGAGAGCCGGGGCCGGACGTTTCTGGTCAAAGGGTGGAACATCATACAGGGCGGTCTGCAGAGCTTTGGGATGCTTCCTCTCACTGTCCATCATCCATCTACAGGGATTGCTGGCCTGGCTCAGTCGACGGCTGTCACATCTCTAGGACATATTCAGAAATATGCAATAAGTAGATGGTTTATGGATTCAGTAGTATAACAATTGTGGCTCTAAAACAAATAAAATGACAGTGTTTTTTTATTATATTGTTTCCTACATAAATGACTTAACCCATTACCTGTAGTCGTGGGTTGATGGTGCCTCCTCCAGGACAGAGCACCGCTGACTGCCTTCATACCAGCCTCTCTCATCTGCAACATCTTCTTCAGAAAAAGAGTTTTTTATTATTACATTTAATACACACATATAACCTGCATTACATTGGTTCTGTTTAAAGAAAAGCAGGGAATAAAAAAATAAATCTACAGATGATTAACATTTGTAGAAGAGCTCTAAGCATGATTAGTCTTAAGCTGAATAAACAAATGCACAATGAAAACATTTCAATGCTATTTAACTTAAAAAGTTCGTTTTTGATACTTTTACACCAACTTTATGCTCATTAAGAAGTTCTAAGATCAAATTTACATTAGAAAATGCCCTACTGTATTCAACATTTAAAATGTATTTGGTTTATATTAATTATTTACATGTTAATACTCTATAGTAATGTGTACATTTAACCACCGACATTTCTGTTGCTTAAAAAATACATAAAACTATTTAAATATAAGTCCTAAAAGCTTGTAGACTAAACTAACTTACTTTAAATTACTTTACCTGGAAATGGTTATCTCTCAGCCTTAAGAACAAACGCTGGCACGAATGTGAAGCTGCTGTAGCTCCCTGGACGATTTTCGCTAGCTTAGCTCTTTCCCTTGGCCTGTTAGCTGCCGTAGAGGTGAAGGCTAGACCGTCCGAATTCAGAGCCGCTGACTTCCGGTCTTAGCGGTCTTGCAAGGACCCGGCCTTGCTAGACTGGCAAGGACCCGTCCTCACAAGCATCCTGCCCCTGGATTCGGACACACCCTATATCTATGGGGCAACCCTGACTGCCATTAGGGCGAATTCCTTTGAAGCTTGAAATTTTTGAATATATGCAAAAGTTCATTTATTTCAGTAATTTAATTTAAAAGGTGAAACTAATGCTTGGCATGAGACAGACTCATTACATGCAAAGCCAGATATTTAAAGCATTTATTTGTAAGAATTGTAATGATTATGGTTTACAGCTGATGAAAACTCCAAACTCAGAATCTCAGACAATTACATGAACTCAATAAATCAAGGATTTTAAATGGAGACATGTCGGGTCTAATCATGCATATGTACTCAGTACTTGGTTTGGGCTCCTTTTGCTTTTACTGAAATACATTTTTGCAAGAGAATCTAATTTTTCCAGTTTCACCTGCCGTTAGACCCTTCAGAACATCTTTGGAGGAGAAGGTGGCAGAGGAGCCAAGTGCCCGCCCAGTAACCTGAGGGTTGCAGGTTCACGTTCTACACAATCTGTTGCAGCCATTGTGTCCTTGGGCAAGACACTTCAACCTCCTTACCTACTAATGGTAGTCAGAGGGACCAGTGGCGCCTGTTTGGCAGCCTCACCTTTGTCATTGTGCCAAAGCTTGCTATAAGGGTGCAGTGGCCCACCCTGGAACCCTTCTAGAACTGCTCCTGTTCCACAATCATCCACCGGAAGTTGGAAATGAGTCATTTAACTTCTTCCATTTTCTGTTAAAATGTCTATTTGTGTATTAATGCAAATTGTCTGTAGGGTTTTTTAATAAACAAATCAAAACTCAAAGGGCTGATTCAGTCTCTCCCTTAGTTCCTGTTTCTATCAAACACTCGACAGAATAAATTGAATGAGTTCAGTAGACATTCTGAAGAGTGGAACGCTGGTCCATTAAGAATCACTCTGATCTTCTGCTCAGTCGCATTTTTAAAGCCATTTCTGTTCGACCACTTTGTTTTCTAAGTTTCAAGGATGGATGGAGACTCTACAGAGGAGATTTATGAAAACATACCGGAACTCCAAAATTGTAAGACTCTTATTTTCCTCTGATTTAGGATGGATGTTTGGTTTATGACAACGATCAGAAATTCTGCTGAGAGTAAGATTTATTTTACTTTACTTTAACTCTGGACATAGATACCAGTCCTATGGGGATTTCTGAAACTCCAGGCAACCGTGCAAAAGGTAACAGACTACTGGGTAATATCTGGTTAAAGGTGCCATCTGTGATTTTTTTATCTGGAACATTTTTCGCTATATTGCTTGAAATGCTCTTCACATATCGATGGTAACCAATAAATTAAATGACACACACAAGGCAAGAGGGAGGAGGTTCGGTTTGGAGTTGGTTCTGGAAAGTTTTACCTTAACAGCAGCTCAGAAAAGCTGTGTGTCTGCCTGTGAGTTTGTGTCACAAGGCAGTGTTGTACCATATTGTGCGAACATCAGGTTCTGTGACTCGAGAGTAGAGCCTGAAGAAAGGTGTCGGAATTGTTTTTTGTTTTGAAAATGTAGCTTACTTGAACGGCCTTTTCTAAGAATGAGCGCTGCACTTTAAAGGGACACATTGCAACTTTTTAATATTTTTAAATCATGTTCTTGAGCCAGTATGTGCTAAAATGACCCTTTACAGGGTTAATGAAAGGCCACCCAGCCCCTGTCTCCCCCTGTGGTCAGAATATTCCACTTGCAACTTCACAGTTGCCGGTCCGGTCTGTTGGACTTAGAAAAATTCAGCTTGACATACCTGGCGCTGCAGTCTGCTTCCAGCACGTTTACTGCATGTTTTAGATCATGAACACAGCTGATTTGTTTGATTTAGTGATGAACCGCTCCTGTAGACACTAATGAAGGCTGAGGAGACGTTTCAGCAGTTAGATTAAGGTGTTAAAAAGATGAACGCGCAGTGAGGAGATAAGTTTTACTTTCGGTTTCGCCAACGAACACTAGAGGGTGCTAAAAACAAGCCAAAACTGACTAGTGTCCCTTTAAGACCCAAAGAAAAAGTGTCTTACATTTTCTTTTTTAATATGATTTCCTGTTTATATATGCCAAAAAAAACACCTTACCATTTTATTTTTTAAGATATTTTTTTATTTTAATTTTACAACATGTTCATTGTAGAAAACAGGACTAGTTCCGTCTAATAACAACTGAATAAAAAATAAATAAAACTGAACAGCATCTGATGAAAGTAACAAATCAAAAAACAAAATTCATAATTTTTGATCTTCTGGTGCTTGCTACTTGGAATGAGAACAACTGATGGACTCAGTTGAAAAGTGAACCATAAAACTAAACTAGCCAAAAAGTGAACTGTAACAGAACTAGCTCTTTATTTGTTCTTCATCTTTGTATTTTAGTGGTGATGATAATCCTGGAAGCATGTTTTCTTTTTAGTAATGCAGAGACACATCTTGCATTTGACACACCTCATGTATGTTTTGCCACTGCAGCCCTTATTCCTGCATCTTTCTTCATGCTTGATATCCATCATCTCTGGCATGTGCCTGGCTCCTAGTCTGCACACCAATGGTGCTGGAAGTGGGCAGCGGCGGATTTAGGATTAAAATATGATCCGGGGCTTAGCCCAGATGAGTGATTGTCTTTTTTTAATGAAACATTTCAACTTTCACATTTTGACCACCTTAAAGCAGACAAAAAGCACCAGATTACACTTATGAACTGATAATGAATCTATACAGTACTGTGAAAATGAATCCTCTCTTGGACTTTACACTAGGATTTAAGCCATGTTCATACAGTAATCCTATCCTTCCGTTAAAGAAAAGACAAAATTCACAGAAGTCACTGAAATAGAAGCTCAACATATAACAAATAGAACATATCTAAATTATAATTAGGCAAAATAATTAGAATTAGAAAGCTCTACTATCGTTGGTCAACAACAAAAAATGCTGACGGCAGAATGAAAATGCATATAACAGACACAGAAAACGTAGTTCCTACAAATAAAATGAACCACTTATTTGGATGGAAGTATTCACATTTTTGTGTTCAAATAAAAAAAAAAAAACATTTTACAGCAGTTTCAGATTTGAGTTTTTAATTACTTATTTTACTTCACTGTGTTTGAATCTTGCAGCATTTTAACTAATTGCACCAGTAACTTCACCATTTTTGCAGTAACGTCAGTGAGTTTTTTCTCCACTAACAGATAAAATAAAAGCTCATCCTGGATTCAGGGTGTTGCTGGTGTGTTTGGGGATTCTCTGTGCTCTGCTGGTGGGGGGCATCATCTGGGGTGAGTCTCAGATTTTTTTTTTAACTAAACATTTAATAACATTTTCAGATAAAACTTTTGTTTTCTACCATTGGTTTGTTGTTTAGTTGTAAAAAACATTTCAATATTAATATTACTAAATCACCCCAACTGGTCCCTACAGGTGATTTAACGACAGTAAAACATGGATTCAAGGAGCAGGAAGCTTCTCTGATGTTTCTACAAACATTTACTGACGTGTCGTGTCATTTCTTCTCATTTATAGTCAGTTTGGCAGAAACAAAATGTGAAGCAAGACTTGAAGATGAAGGTGAAAAGATTAAACAGCTGACTGCTGAGAAAGGAAACCTGGAGAATCTGAGAGATCAGCTGAGCAGAGAGAGAGACGACCTCAACCAGACACAAACATTCATCCTGGCATTCAACAGCTTCTCAGTAAACAACTTCTGTCCCAACAAAAGTGAGTTTGTTTCTATGATGACTTGGATGATTTAGGTTTGCTTTGTAACAGTTTATCACAACATTAATAGAGAAAATTTATCACAAGTCCATTCAAGGCTGTAGCATGAGTTTTTAGGTGGGCTCCCATTCTGGGCGATGGTGGCAGAGGAGTTAGTGCCCACCCCGCAATCGGAAGGTTGCAGGTTCGCAACCCCGCTCAGTCTGTCGCTGTCGTTGTGTCCTTGGGCAAGACACTTAACCACATTGTCTGGTGGTGGTCAGAGGGACCGGTGGTGCCAGTGTGCGGCAGCCACGCCTTCATCAGTGTGCCCCAGGGCAGCTGTAGCTACCATGTAGCTCGTCACCACCAGGGTGTGAATGTGTGTGCATGTGTGAATGACTGATTGTGTTGTAAAGCACCTTGGGGGGTTCTAGGACTCTGGAAGGTGCTATATCAAATACAGGCCATTTCCCATTCTAACCTGGTCTTGTCTCATACACATTTTTCCTGTAGTATGAGACAAAGATACTCATTAAACCGCTTTTCAGCCCCAGCAGAGGCCCAAACCTTTCCACCAGCTCCACCTGGGTCGACCAGGGGCCTCCTGCCTGCAGGACATGCCTGAAACACCTCCTCTGTAAGGCTGCCACCTCAAGAATGAAGGCTGCTCACATCTGCTTTTTAGTGAAAGTGAGCAAGAACTTGTCCTGCCGTTTACATGATTAAAACAAAATCATTTACATTTTAAAATGTTTAACCTCATCAGCACTTTTAAGGCATCATGTTGGTAGAATCTGAGCAGAAAAGCAGTTAAAAGTGCCTCTCCTTAACAACAGCCTGTGCTAGCAAGACGAATTACAGTCAAGAGCCACGCAAAATCACTCCAAGGGTCACACATGGCCTACAGGCCACACTTTGGACACCCCACCCCACAAGTTATGTTTTATTTTGAACTTTCGTTTTCACTGGAACCTTTTACTATCCTTGTTTCCCTTTCTTGAGGAAGACATGACTTCTTCCTGCCTCCTCCTGCTTGAATCACAACTAAGTAATTCTTATTACCACAACAGAGAAATAATCACAATGCAAGTTTCACCACTTGTTTTTCTGTTTCTGCATGTCTAATAAAACGTTACCCTTCACTAAACACATTTAAAATGAAAAGACAAAGTTTCCTGTTGTCCTGTTTCTAAACTCAGCGTGTCAGCTGTGTCAGACTGGCTGGATTCTGTTCCAGAGGAAGTGTTACACGTTCATTAAATCATACGTGTCAACCTGGAAAGCAAGCCAACTGAACTGTCAGGATAGATTTGCTGATCTGGTTGTCGTTAATACTCTACAGGAACAGGTGAGCTCTAACACCTGCTTACAACTTATTACACACGAGTCGACCATAGACTCAGTGTACTTGGGTTAAAATGTGAATGTTTACAATGACCTGCATTATCATGATTTACAGGAATTCATCAGTAGTCACTCTGAGTACTACGATGATAAATGGCATGGATACTGGTTGGGATTACAGCAAATTCACAGCAAATGGGTCTGGATTGATGGACATGAGGATAATCTAGGGTAAGAGAATCGAATCAAATCAAACTTTATTCCAGACAAAAAAATATTTCTCCATATCATAAGACACCAAAGATAAAATAAGAAATAGAAAACGCAGGAGGATTTCTAAGCCCCTTGTAGTTTCTTCATTACAGCCTTATTAGAACTGCACCACAAGCGGGCCATATGGAAGGGAATGCAAAAGGAACAAAAAAGGGCCACTTTAACGTGGTCTGAGCACATGCCAAAGCTATGTACCAGAGTGTTAGCCTGCATGTACAGCTTACAGCACTGTGTCTTTATATTCTCATCATCACAAAGATCACTTCTTAGAATGTGTCCCAAATGTTTTTATTTTCTCACCACATCCAGGACTTGGTTTGTTAAATAAAAAGATGGAAAGTTCAGCTTCTGGTCCTCTTTAGTTGCAGCAATCATGGTAACACTCTTTTTAGTGCTAAACATGATGTCACACCTAGCACAGACCCTGAGCAGCTGCAGCATGCCAGCACTGTAGCACACAAGAGAGCTAGATCATCTGCATACATTAAATGATTTACAAGGTCGCCCACCAAGCATCTAGTCTAATAATAATTCAGTGCAAATGACAGATCATCAAGGTGCAGGTTAAAGAGGACAGGAGACAGAATTTCACCTTGTCTGACTCCATTAGATACAGTGAAAGGTTCAGAGACTTCCATTCCCCACCTAACCTGCCTCAACTGGTGAGAGTACCAGGTCTCTGTCAGAGTTTCTGTTGGATTTTATTTATTTGGTTTCTTGGTCACACATTTCACTGAGATCATTTTCATCTTAAAACACTTTTTCAGACAGCACATAGTTTATTTTCAATACTGAATATTTGCATTTTTTTCCTGTAGGTACTGGATACCAGGGTCAAATGGTACTTCAGGTCAATTTGCTCTGCTGGTTCCTAAACCTAATGGTGTATTTCCTCCTGTCACACAGAACTGGAACGCATCAGATAGTTCGTTGCTGCTCAGATTCATCTGTGAGCGTGATGCTCTGATCATATCCAGCTAGTTTTCATCCCTATGATTCCTCTGATTTCTGAGGAATAGCATTATTATTATTATTATTGTTATTATTATTATTATTATTATTATTATTATTATTATTGTTATTATTATCAGATCTGCTGTAAACTGTTCAGACAAAATGTTTTTTTTTCTCTCTTTTCGGTCAAACTTGATGATTTTTGCTTGTTATTTTCTGTTTCTTGTCATTTGAAGCACATTATCATGTTTCAGGACATTTTTGTCTCCAGTGATTCTGAGTTACTTTTGGAAAACGTTTTGAGACATGAGATGGAAATAAAGTTATTATCATTTTAATTGTCGCCTCTATATACTGGTAGTTTAATTATCATTCCTAAACAAGAACATGAATATAACTATTAATGGTGCTGGTAGGTCTCTAATTTCACCATGGCTGGACCCAGTGTTTAGTTTTTGTTTAGTTTAATTTATTTTCTCCAGCTTTGAATTGTCATAATGGTGTTAATGTAACAAAATCAATAAATTAAATAAAAATAACAAAGTGAAGAAGCCTTTTGTTATGTATCCAGACCACATTACAAAACTCTATAATGGTCAGCAGCAGCTCAGGAGGTAGAACAGGTTGACTCGTGACTGGAGGACTGTGGGATTGAATCAGCTCCCACCAGGGGAATCTGCTGTTGTATCCTTGGTCAAGACACTTCCACATCCAGCCTGCCTGTGTTGGTGGTGATCAGAGCGGTCGATGGCGCAAAAGGCCTCTGTCAGACCGCCCCAGGGCGGCTGTGGCTGCCATCACCGGTAATGTGTGCATGTGAGAGTGTGTGAATAATGGAAGCGCTTTGAGTGCTATAGGCTGCAGATAAAAATCTGCACAATAAGCAGGGTAAACATCATCATGATGTTACATAAGATGTTTATAGATAATGCCATCGTCTATCAGCATGGGGCCCATGTAAAATAATGAGCTGCTTCATTGACATATCAGCTAACTGGACCGGCCTGCTGCTTCAGTTTTTAGGTTTAATTTATTGGTGACTTTAAATTAAAACCTCTGTAGGTTTATAGTTTTATTTTTACCAAATAATGTGGCATCCATCTGTTCCTAACACATTCCAGCCATTCCAGATCAGGATGGAGATTCAGCATTTTTCTCCAGTTCTCATCACATATCTTCTCACCATCTCCCACATTCATCAACCTGCAGACGGAAATGAGTCCTTTCACTTCCTTCAGGCATTTTCCTTTACTTGTTTATTTGGGTATTAATGCACATTGTCTTCAGGGTTTTTAATAAACAAATTACAACTGAAAGAGCTGATTCAGTCTCACCTTTAGTTCTGGTTTCTAACAAAGACTCTACAGAATAAATTTTATCCATGAGTTCTTTAGAAATTCAGCTGAAGAGTAAAAAGTTATTTTCATCAAACAAATACAGTAACAAATATCCAAGCATTAATCCATTTCCATTTTTATTTCTTGAGTAACTATTTGTTTTTGTCTGCCCTGACTTGTAGAACAGATCAGTCAGATTACAGCTTCACCGTTGGAGTCGGCTCCTACTTCACCACAGCAGTTTTGTCCGGTGCCCCCAGCACCCCAGAAGCTGCTCTGATCCATCAATCCCTACCTTAAATCTACCCTCAATCATTAGCAAAAACCCCTTAAAACAAGTTTTAGTCGACTGGGCCTTTTGTTGGAACTGGAGACCTGATCCTCTCAAAACAATCCAGAGCAATAAAACTTAATGGCAAGTTTGGAAAACAAATTAGCATAAAACAGTTTTTCATGTCCCTTAACATTGTAACATAGTACAGCTATAAATATATTGTGGAGATAAAAAAGAACGAAAAAAAAAAAAAGAATGAAGTGGTTCTCTCACATTTGTCTAATAGGCCTTTCACATTAGCATTGGCTCTACCCAGCCTTGTTAGGGTAAGTATGCTGGTGAAGGTTCTCAGTCATCCAGGTCATGGTAATCCAAGGGGTTCAAATGAAGGCAACTGGACTTCTTTGGTTTCTTGAAGACGTTTCGCTTCTCATCCGAGGAGCTTTGTCAATTCTGACTGGAATATGGGAGGGTCGATCTTATAAACTGTAGCTGTCTATTGTTGCTCAACGAGCAGCATCTGCCTGTGAATGCCCCTCCTCCCTACCTCTTGATGAGTCGTTAGCCTCGTTAGCCTCTATTGTTTGTGAGTCGTTGTTTTGATTAGATGCAGGAGGGTGTGACCTGGACTGAAACTGTTTTGGAACTTGGTTCAAAGCTGCATTGTAGGTGCTGGAAAGGTGAAACCTGAGTCCTCCTCCTCTATTTAATGATGGTTTCTCCATTTTGACATAGATGGCTTCCTTCACTCCTCTCTCAAACCATCTATCTTCTCTGTCCAGAATGTGGACTTTGTCATCTTCAAAGGTGTGGCCCTTGTCCTTCAGGTGTAGGTGGACTGCAGAGTCTTGGCCTGAAGAGGTGGCTCTCCTGTGCTGTGCCATGCGCTTGTGTAGTTGTTGTTTAGTTTCCCCTATGTAAAGCTCTGGACAGTCCTCACTGCATTGGACTGCATATACGACGCCGCTCTGCTTCTGTTTGGGTGGAGACAAGACCTTTGAAGATGACAAAGTCCACATTCTGGACAGAGAAGATAGATGGTTTGAGAGAGGAGTGAAGGAAGCCATCTATGTCAAAATGGAGAAACCATCATTAAATAGAGGAGGAGGACTCAGGTTTCACCTTTCCAGCACCTACAATGCAGCTTTGAACCAAGTTCCAAAACAGTTTCAGTCCAGGTCACACCCTCCTGCATCTAATCAAAACAACGACTCACAAACAATAGAGGCTAACGAGGCTAACGACTCATCAAGAGGTAGGGAGGAGGGGCATTCACAGGCAGATGCTGCTCGTTGAGCAACAATAGACAGCTACAGTTTATAAGATCGACCCTCCCATATTCCAGTCAGAATTGACAAAGCTCCTCGGATGAGAAGCGAAACGTCTTCAAGAAACCAAAGAAGTCCAGTTGCCTTCATTTGAACCCCTTGGATTTGTTAGGGTAAGGAGTGTTCTCATTCGGACATATTTTCAGCCCAGTTCAGCCTCAGGCCTCGGTCCACCCACTGCTGACTGCCTGGTTGGCTCAAATTCACGCCTACCATTAGGGGGAGCCTCCGATTGGTGGACAGAATCATCCAGCAGGGGCTTCCTGCATGCACGATTCATTATCATTCTGGATGCTGTGGAGTTAACAAGCCTCTGACTGAAGCCGTTTTTTTCTCTGTCTCTCTGGAGCACACACACACACACACACACACACACACACACACACACACACACACACACACACACACACACAGTGCTGCCAGGACACACAGCAAAGCGGGATACAATATCAGAGTCTCCAAAAGCAACACTGCTCAGGCCGCCTTTGTTTAATAAGGAAGAGACTGGACTTTGCACTTTTTTGCCCCGCCCACATGCTCGGAGATGCGCTCATGACATCACTGATATCTTCGTGCCAATTTTTTGTATTCATTTTGGAGATCGCACATGTGCGCAATCACATCCGCATTCCTAAGGCAGTGTGGAACCAACGCGGCCAGGCTGGGGTGGACAGCATGGAGCCAATGCTAGCGTGTAAGTGCAATAAAAACCTCAGCCTTTCAAACTGAAAGCAACCACTGGACCATCCAGTTGTCGGTCTGGTCGAACCGCAGCACTTCCACACTTCCCTGGGTCCTCCACTCATAACGGACTCGCGTATTTAGCAACAGAACACCACTGGTGTGAGAGGTTCTCCACTCAATAATATCAGAGAAGCAGAAACAGACGGCTGCTACCGCTTCAACTTTAGGACAAACTACCAGAGTCCCAAAAAGAAAAACACCATTTGAAGTCACAGACAACAAAAGACGTTTGGACCTAGAAAACAGCGACTGATGTTTAGCTCTGTCTCATTTCCTCTTGAAATGCGGGTGTCCGGTTCCGGCAGAAGCGTCTCAAGATACCAGAGGGAAGGGGTGAGGTTTCCGTGACTGTTTGCGTTCAAAACCTAGCTTGTTCTGTAGATTTGCTAAAGTAGCTTTAACTAACAGGATCCTTCCAGTGATCCAGAATTTTCTTCTCTTGAAAAGATCTTAAGGAGCAGAATCATTGGTTGCTGGTGTGTTCAGGGTTAATTTGTGTCTTCTTTGTGGTGAGCATCAGCATCATCATCTGGAAAGTCTTTCTTCTATAAACCAACTTTTAATCATTTTAACCAAATATTTCAGAAGACTTTGTTCTGTAAGCACATAATTTGTCTTTGACATCAAATTTGATATCTAAAGTTGTCATGGTTTTCTTAATTTGCTTGACCTACATGCAGACAAAACTCTCAGGAGACAGAGTAGATTTTTGCAAGTTTTATTACTAAGGATGGTGTGTAGCTGGAAGTGTCAGAGGTCGGGGCGTTTGGTGGCTCTGGAAGGGGAAGAACAGATAAGCGAGTCTTGAGCGTGGAACACTCAACAACACTCAACTATCTTGACATTAAAAAACACACATTGGTTTGCAGTCAGCATTTCAGTGAAGACTGCTTTACCAGCTGGCAGGAGAAACAAATGGGCTTTGCTTCTAAATTACATTCATACACCTGAAGATGATGGAAATGACTCATTAAACTTCCTTTAGGCATGTTCATTGTCTATTTTTGGAAACATGCAAATTGTGTGTTGTTTGTTTTTTAATAATCAAATTCAATCTCAGACTAGATCAGATCAACTGCTTAACGTTCCTGTTTCTAACAAAAACTGTAGAGATTCACTTCTTCAGCTCAGTCAAATCTTTAAAGCATCAGAGCCAGTTTCTGTTTTCAAAGTTTGTAGGATGCATGAAGATGCAGAGGCGATTTATGAAAACACACCTGAACCCAAAAAAGGCAAGAATCCTGCTTTCAATTTCCTCTGATTTAGGATGGATGTTTGGGTTTTGTATGGCCACACAATTCAAACATCAATTTTCTTATGTCATACATAAAAGATGATTCATTTATTTAAAAATTTTCCATTTAGGTTCTTCTCAACTAACAGATAAAATAAAGGCTCATCCTGGATTCAGTCTATCGCTGGTGTGTTTGAGGATAATCTGTGCTCTGCTGGTGTCAGGTGTCATCTGGAGTGAGTCTGTTTTTTTTTTTTTTTATTAAATTTTGATCAGTTATTTCAGATAAAACTTTAATTTTGGGATAATTGATATGCTGAGAGCCTATTGATATTAGAATCAGGTGTTTTTTCCATCAGTTGGCTGCCTGTTTAGTAATACATACTTAAATATTAATACTAATAAATCAACCCAACTAATCACCACGGGTGATTTCACTACAGTAAAACATGGATTTATAGGGACCCTAAAATGTCTCCCCTTCCAGTCGGCTCATGAGTCCCCTGAACAAACAAAAATAAAGAATGGAAGTGAATTGAGCTATAAAAGTTGTTTTTTTCTTTGCCTTACGCCTTGAATCACACACATGTTGTACTTCAATTTAAATGATAAATAATCATGTCATTTGAAATTTATTTGTAAAAATTTGTAATTTAAAAGACTACAAATCAGACGTTGCATACACGACGTCACAGCAGAATTTTTGTTCCCCTGAAGTAGCTCTTTCCACTTGGCCAGATTTATAATGGTTTTCTCCACGTTTAATGCTCCTTTTTCCATCCGTAAGAAAGATCCGAATCTAGCTAAACCCACAGCCATTTTTCTTCTCCTTGTAACATTTTGTAACAGATGATATTTCGCAACATGAATCATGAGTCCAATCAAGGCTGTAGCATTAACTTTTGGGTGGGCTCTTATTCTAACCTGATCCTATCGCTCACACATATTTTCCTGTGGACAAAGACAAAGATTTTCATTATAAACTGTTTATCTGGGTCCAGGTCACGGGGTCGGCAGGCCCAGACCATCCTCTTCCCAGCCCTTTAAGGCCTGCTATTGAGATGATTTCTCTTCAAATTAGCCAATCACCGATCCGGTATAAAAGTGTAACAACTAAAACATGCTGGATACCAGCCCTCGGGGAAGGGCGTTGTCTACCCCGTCATAGAATCTGAGGTTACAATAACCATCATTCTTGCTTCTTCCACCTGCGACGCATAGCTAAAATCAAGCCCATGTTTTCTAGACAGCACTTTGAATCTGTATGCTTTTGTTCTATTCAGGCTTATACTGCACTTTATGCTGGACTGAGTCAAGCAGCGCTGAGGCACTAATAATTTGTTCAAAATTCAGCAGCGTGACTGCTGACAGGGACACGGCAAACAGAACATGCCTTCTGTATTGGCCTCATTGCACTGGCTTCCTGTGGCCTTTCGGAATAAGTTAAAGATTCTGCTGTATGTTTTCTGGGCTCTACAAGGTAGTGCTCCTCCTTACTTGATTGCATTACTAAAACGGCATTCTCCTTCACAATCTCTTCGCTCAGCTGAGCAGGAGTTGTTGAGTGTTCCACGCTCTATACCAGGGGTAGGGAACCCTGGTGCTGGAGAGCCACTATCCAGCACGTTTTAGAGGTTTCCCTGCTTCAACAATGACTACGTTTACATGCAGCCAGTATTCGGGTTATGAACAGGTTAAGGTCAGTATTCGGGTTTCTGAAACATTCAGAATAACCCGTTTACATGAACAAATAGAGAGAGTTTCCCCTGTATACATAGAACGTTTAATATCCCGATTACATAGCGTCAGGACCAGGACGTACGGGCTACGTTAGACGCAATATGCATCATTTCCTGTTTTCTTCCTGTATCCAAAGACGACAACAACAGCAGCAGCACGCAGATAATGGATCGTTCGGAGCTAATAGTGATCGCCTTTGTTTGCGCATTGGTGCTGTTACTGACCTGGTTTCTTCATCGCTCCAAAAGACCAAGATTCCTTGTGAATAGAACATGCGCAGAGCGCACCTTTTGAAAGGGTTATCCCGATACGCGTTTACATGACCTGATATTCGGGTTAGAAAAGGGTCACCCCAGGGGTAATAACCGGGTTTTTAAAATGCCCATATCCGGGTTTTTGCCGGTGTTTACATGGCCTTGCAGAACCTGGTTATTGCAAATAACCGGGTTTTGAACAGGTCATTGGCTGCATGTAAACACAGTCACAGCTGATTCACCTGTTCAGCAGCTCATCAGGCTCTGCAGAAGCCTGTTAATCACCCGCTGATTAAAATCAGGTGTGTTGAAGCAGGGAAACCTCTAAAACATGCTGGATAGCAGCTCTCCAGGACCAGGGTTCCCTACCCCTGCTCTAGGCACAGGACTAGGGGTGATTGAGCCTTTTCAGTCCTAGTGCCTACTCTCTGGAATGAGATGCCGCTCATTCAGTCACCATCACTGCAGGTTTTTAAGAGTCCCTTGAAAACTAATTTTTATCATTTGGGTTTTATGTGGTTTTGATCTTCATTGCTTGTGATTTTACCTTTTTGTCTACTTGTTTGCAATACTGCTTTTATTTTTATAGCTCTTTTGTGATTTTATTTTATGCTGTACAGTGCCTTGGGCTCCCGCAAGGTTAGTGGAGGCGCTATATAAATAAAACTTGATTGATTGATTGATTGTATTTTGTATAAGCTTTGCTGTTTAAAGCCTGATATATATAGGAGGATCTTTGTTGACATTTTTGTGCCCATGTGTAAGTGGTTGGGTAGCAAGAAAACACACTAAATGACCTGCTGTCAAGATGCAATGTACACTTTCAAGAGAGTTTGTGTGCAAAATTCCTGATATATAAACAATTTAACTTCTGAAGACAGAAGGAGGTTTAGAGAGCAGCGTAAAGTTATTCAAAGCCAATTTGAGCTCTGCGACTGCAAAGCCGGGTAAGTATATATTGATAAGTGTCTATATTTATTTATTTTTGGACATGATCACGGTTTGGAACAATTTAATCAGAAAATGTAAACAACATCACTTAGTGGATTTAAAATTTTTTTTTTTTTTGTAGATTTTGTTAAAGGAACTAGAGGCAGGAAAAAAGAAACGATGCTGACGAGCGACGCGCCCGGCTCTGCGAGTAACTGCAGCCCAGCACGGGAGCGTGCACAGACGGCTATGTTACACAAACACAAAAATACCATTACCTGACCCTCTTCACACGCTCTCACGCCACACCTCCAATATCTCACGCTGAAAAGGCAACTCCCCGCCGCTCTCACGGACAATATTGCGGCGAAGCAATCCACGCTGCAGCCCTGATCACAGCTAATGCTACTATCACAGCTAATGCTACTGCACGCTAGCTCTCTCTGAGTCATCGGTGAGGTCAGATCATTGTCATATCATCTCTAAACACAACCTATAATGTTTCTTACCTGCTCACTAGGAAATGAGCCATGGCAGCATCCTTTTTGAGTCCCAGATATAGTTGAAGCAGCCTCCATTCGTCAATCACGTATCCGATATAGATTCGGGTCCCTGCCTGTCTTTTACCATATTTGGTTTTTGACTCACGAGATGCCGCTGAATAAACTTCCTTTGTGCCACGCTTGGTCGTTTGCTGGTTGCAGTAGAATCCTTTCCCACAGTTCTTCTTTTGGAGTTTGGCGGTTGGCAAGCAACTTACGGTGCAATAGCGCCACCTACCGATCTGCAGTGTCTAACACATTTTCTTTCTGTTTTGAAGCTGTCGTGAACGCGCAAGCAGTGTCAATTGACGCCACATCCGTAGGGCAGCGCGGGAAATTCGTGACCGAACTGCAGCGCATTTTGCAGCAAACAGCCTGTTCAAGAAAATGGAACGATACATGGGTGGCCTCATTCTTTTTGGTTTATAACGCTTCATCACCCATTAGCTTTGAAAAAATGAACATACATGTTTAATTTTTTACAGATTTTTTAAAGATCCTGTCTCTAGTTCCTTTAAGTCGTTTTTGTTTGTGATTTATGTTTCAGACTTGTTGATTCGTTATTGTCTCTGCTTTCTTGTACTTTATTTACATTATTGTTGGAGAACCCACTTGAAAATTAGATGATTCATCTCAAGTGGTTTTATCCTCCTAAAATATAAGTTAATAAATAAATAAAATATGCAAACTTGAATGTTTTTAAAAACATCTTCTCTAAATAACATATTTAGTCACAAACTTACCATGAAAATGAGCCTCACAAACTGTCAGCTGCTGCAGGAATCTAGGCTGTCTTCGGAGCATCCGGGACACCCGTAACCATCTCTTGTATTTCTCAGTCCTTTACGAAAGAAATTCCTAGAAAACGTTTCATCAGCCCTCCAAAGGACCGTACAATCAACCACACAGCAATGGCACTTACACACTAGCATCAGCTCCGCTCCACTCATTTCTGCTCCGCCCACCCCAGCCCAGCCGCGTTGGTTCCACACTAGTGATGCGCGGGTTGTCTTCCAACCCGCGGGTACCGCGGGTTACCCGCGGGTCGGGTTGGGTCAGGTCGGGTCAATAAATTATTAATTCAGTGCGGTGCGGTTTGGGGCAGGTTCATCAAATATATATATTATATAGATATGCACACTGAAGATAAAGACATTAATAAATGCTTAATTTTGTAAAACATAATATTTAAGAGTTTTTTAAACACGGTCATGTTTTAAAACGTTATAACGTGCAGATAACCTTTGACCCTATGACGTAGGCACGTAGAACGCGGCAGCGAAGTGCGCTCCAAGCAGGTGGCAGGCAGCCACATCAACAAAACGATAGAGGAAGATATTTTGGATAAAGTTCGTTTGGGAGTTTACATTCTTAAAAGAAAGGAGGGACAAACTAATCGCGTGTTTGGGAAAGATTCAGCGAGGTAAGAAGCTCAATATTATAGCGTGTTTTTAATGAGGCGGGGCGGGTTGTAAAACTAGACAAAGTGATGCGGGGCGGTTTGGTGCGGGTCAGACTTCTTGAAATCTGCGGTACCCGCGGGTTGAAAAAAACCCTAACCCGCGCATCACTATTCCACACTGCCTTAGGAATGCGGATGTAATTGAGCACATGGGCGGTCTCCAAAATTGGCGAGGAAAAATTGGCGCTAAGATATCAGTGATGTCATGAGCGCATCTCCGAGCATGTGGGCGGGGCAAAAACGAAGAAGTCCGTGGTGTCTTCCTTATTAAACAAAGGTGCTCTGCCCTCTGATATTGCATCCTGCTTTGCTGTGTGTGGCAGCACTGTGTGTGTGTGGGGAGCAGTGGCGGCTGGTGGATTTTTTTTTGGGTGGGGCGCATTTTTAAATTTTTTTTATGTTAGTTCTTGTGAATGGTTTTTATCTTGAGAGGCGCTATATAAACGGTCGTTTTTTTCCTTCATTTTGCAGGTCAGTTTTTCAGATGCACTAACCACATATCACCACTAGGGAACGTCAAATTACGCATCACACAATTTAAAATCTACGGACCGATCCAGGAGCACTTAGCTACAAAGTTGTTCCAAAAACATGCTTCATATTCACCAATATATGCAAACTGCACACACACTAAACAGGAAGAGGCTCTTTTAAATGATAGAATCCACGTTTTCTACCTCAACACCACCAATCCATCCATCCATCCATTTTCTCCCGCTTATCTGGAGTCGGGTCGCGGGGGCAGCAGCCTAAGGAGGGAAGCCCAGACCTCCCTCTCCCCAGCCACTTGGGCCAGCTCCTCCGGGGGAATCCCAAGGCGTTCCCAGGCCAGCCGAGAGACATAATCTCTCCAGCGTGTCCTGGGTCTTCCTTTGGGTCTCCTCCCGGTTGGACGTGCCCGGAAAACCTCACCAGGGAGGCGTCTAGGAGGCATCCTAATCAGATGCCCGAGCCACCTCAGCTGACTCCTCTCGATGTGGAGGAGCAGCGGGTCTACTCCGAGCCCCTCCCGGATGACCGAGCTCCTCACCCTATCTCTAAGGGAGAGCCCAGCTACCCTGCGAAGAAAACTCATTTCGGCCGCTTGTATCCGCGATCTCGTTCTTTCGGTCACTACCCAAAGCTCGTGACCATAGGTGAGGGTAGGAACGTAGATCGACCGGTAAATTGAGAGCTTCGCCTTTCGACTCAGCTCTCTCTTCACCACGACAGACCGGTACAACGCCCCCATCACTGCAGATGCAGCACCAATCCGCCTGTCGATCTCACGCTCCACCCTTCCCTCACTCGTGAACAAGACCCCGAGATACTTAAACTCCTCCACTTGGGGCAGGACCTCGTCCCTGACCTGGAGAAGGCATTCTACCCTTTTCCGACTCAAGACCATGGTCTCGGATTTAGAGGAGCTGATTTTCATCCCAGCTGCTTCACACCCGGCTGCGAACTGCTCCAGCGAAAGCCGGAGCTCACGTTCTGATGAAGCCAACAGGACCACATCATCTGCAAAAAGCAGAGACCTGATCCTTGGGTCACCAAAACGGATCCCCTCACCACCTTGGCTGCACCTAGAAATTCTGTCCATAAAAATTATGAACAGAATCGGTGACAAAGGGCAGCCTTGGCGGAGTCCAACTCTCACCGGAAACAAGCCCGACTTACTGCCGGCAATGCGGACCAAGCTCTGACACTGGTTGTACAGGGACCTAACAGCCCGTATCAAGGGGCCTGGTACCCCATACTCCCAGAGTACCCCCACAGGGCCCCCCGAGGGACGCGGTCGAACGCCTTCTCCAAATCCACAAAACACATGTAGATTGGTTGGGCGAACTCCCACGCACCCTCCAGGACCCCCCCAAGGGTATAGAGTTGGTCCAGTGTTCCACGGCCAGGACGAAAACCACATTGCTCCTCCTGAATCCGAGGTTCGACTATCCGACGGACCCTCCTCTCCAGAACCCCTGAATAGACCTTACCAGGGAGGCTCAGGAGTGTGATCCCCCTGTAGTTGGAACACACCCTGCGGTCCCCCTTTTTAAATAGGGGAACCACCACCCCGGTCTGCCAATCCAGTGGAACTGCCCCCGATGTCCACGCGATATTGCAGAGCCGCGTCAACCAACACAGCCCCACAACATCCAGAGCCTTAAGGAAATCCGGGCGGATCTCATCCACCCCCGGAGCCTTGCCACCGAGGAGTTTTTTGACCACCTCAGTGACCTCTGCTCCAGAGATTGGAGAGCCCAACCCAAAACCCCCAGACTCTGCTTCCATCCTGGAAGACGTGCCGGTGGGATTGAGGAGGTCTTCGAAGTACTCGGCCCACCGATTCACAACGTCCCGAGTCGAGGTCAGCAGCACACCCTCCCCACTGTAAACAGTGTTGGTAGTGCACTGCTTTCCCCTCCTGAGGCGCCGGATGGTGGACCAGAATCTCCTCGAAGCCGTACGGAAGTCTTGTTCCATGGTCTCACCGAACTCCTCCCACGCCCGGGTTTTTGCCTCCGCTGCCTCCGGAGTCCCACGGGCCAAAAGGACCCGATAGGACTCTTTCTTCAGCTTGATAGCATCCCTAACCGCCGGTGTCCACCAGCGGGTTCGGGGGTTGCCGCCACGACAGGCACCGGCCACCCTGCGGCCACAGCTACGGTCAGCCGCCTCGACAATGGAGTCATGGAACATGGCCCATTCGGACTCAATGTCCCCCGCCTCCCCCGGGACGTGTTCGAAGTTCTGTCGGAGGTGGGAATTGAAGCTCCTTCTGACAGGAGACTCTGCCAGACGTTCCCAGCAGACCCTCACAACACGTTTGGGTCTGCCAGGTCTGACCGGCATCGTCCCCCACCATCGAAGCCAACTCACCACCAGGTAGTGGTCAGTTGACAGCTCCGCCCCTCTCTTTACCCGAGTGTCCAAGACATGCGGCCGCAGATCAGATGAAACGACAACAAAATCGATCATCGACCTGCGGCCTAAGGTGTCCTGGTGCCAAGAGCACATATGGACACCTTTATGCTTGAACATGGTGTTTGTTATGGACAATCCATGACAAGCACAGAAATCCAATAACAGAACACCACTCGGGTTCAGATCAGGGGGGCCGTTCCTCCCAACCACACCTCTCCAGGTCTCACTGTCGTTGCCCACGTGAGCATTGAAGTCCCCCAGCAGAACGAGGGAGTCACCCGAAGGAGCGCTTTCCAGCACCCCCTCCTGGGACTCCAAAAAGGGTGGGTAGTCTGAGCTGCAGTTTGGTGCATAAGCACAAACCACAGTCAGGACCCGTCCCCCCACCCGAAGACGGAGGGAGGCTACCCTCTCGCTCACCGGGGTAAACCCCAACGTACAGGCACCAAGATGGGGGGCAAGAAGTATGCCCACCCCTGCTCGGCGCCTCTCAGTGGGAGCAACTCCAGAGTGGTAGAGAGTCCAACCCCTCTCGAGGAAACTGGTTCCAGAGCCAGAGCCATGCGTTGAGGTGAGTCCAACTATATCTAGTCGGAACCTCTCAACCTCACACACCAACTCCGGCTCTTTCCCCACCAGAGAGGTGACATTCCACATACCAAGAGCTAGCTTCTGTAGCCGAGGATCAGACCGCCAAGGTCCCTGCCTTCGGCTACCGCCCTTTGCACATCGCACCCGACCCCTTTGGCCCCTCCCATGGGTGGTGGGCCCATGGGAAGTCAACACCACCCAATGACTGCTAAATGAAAAGCAAAACAAAGCTATTTTCATGAAGTCAAAAGCTAAATTCTGTCTTACCTTGCTGGTCAAAATAAGCCATCTTATAGTAAAAAATCCACTTGGTTCGTAGAATCCAATGATAAAAAGATGAAACTACTAGTTTTCTCCATAGTCAACGTTAGCAGCGGCTCCACAACAACAAAGGACGGTGAACTAGCCTGTGGAGAAATTTCCGGTTCTGTCTGGGCTGGGTGAGCTGACCAATCAGCATCCTCCTCCCGATCTGAGCAGACTCCCCCCGTTTGCTTGCGATCGCAATATGCGCCCAAAAGCTCTCCTATTCCTTGTCGTTGGGGATCCAGCGTGCATGCGCCAGTTAGCCCGTATTAAGTCAATGGTAAAGATTGCTGCGCCTGCGAGAGGACACATGACAGGAAGTACGTCGACGTTTTGGCCGTGTTAAAAGTATTAACTTTATTAAACTACAATAAAATGCTGATTACACACAGCACTTACAGCCCATAAGGTGTATAGTTCGTTTAGTTTAAATGTTATGTTTTTTTAAATACATTTTGTGATTCCTCTCTTCTTCTTCCTCTTCCTGTGAGACTGGTGGGGCGGCGCCCTAGCGCCCCCTATGGACGAGCCGCCACTGGTGGGAAGAGGGCTGAAAACATGTCCGGTTCAGCGTGGAAAATTCCCAGGCTACCCAGATGTGAACACAAATCACCCTGACAAGGCCGTGTGGAGCCGATGCTAGTGTGTAAGCACAAACGATGCTTCAAATCAACGCAAGTCCAGTTGCCTTCATTTGAACTCTTTTGGATTACCATGACCTGGATGACTGAAAACCTTCACCAACAGATATCTGAAATATTCATTCTGTAAGGAACGCTATTATGGATAACTGGAATGATAATTTTTACTAGGAACAATCAATTTATGGATACCTGGAAGACATATCCAATCTGCCTAATAAATGTTAAAATGGCCACCTTAGATTTTTAAGGATTTGTTATTTTGGCTGTTTGTAATTATAGTTTCTCCTTGTACACATAACAACATAACCATCAATTGCAATTTTGACTAACAAGAATACATTTAGTACTAGGATAAATTATATTATTCCTATATAAAATAGAAATTACAGAGAGATCCTATCATTGATTAAATGTTAAAACGGCTTGCCTTAGTCCTCCGGTGACTTCACCTCACTGCCATGAGGTGGATCCTTTTGATTTGCTTAGTTAAAGAGACTATGTGGAAGTTTAACAGCCAGTACATGTATAGAAATTTTAAATGTATTCCTCATATATTCTCCTGCAATGCCCTGGTCCTGTAGAATGAGCCCTGGCATTTTTACTGTGATTGCCTCTGTAGGCCTGTAAACTCACAGAAAAGATCATGTTCGGGTCGAACAAGCAGGCTTCCCCAGTGTCTTCCAGAGGCAGCATAAAGGCTGGTTTATACTCGGTCCGTCTGCGTGAAACGGACGCACGCACCGCCATCTTGCGTCGGCGCAAGGGCTCTCCGACTGGCTCGTGGAGGGTGACGGAGACATGCCCCAAATTTTAAACATCCGTCGAAAGTGACGGAGACCGCAAGCTTGTGATTGGTCAGGACGATGCTTCCTGTAACTTTGTCACCAGCACCGCCGTTGCTCCGTTAAAAAGTAAAAAAATATTTAGCGGCAGACCCAGAATAGATTGAAGAACGCATCGCGGAAAAGTCCGAAAATATGAACGTTTATTCACCCGTGACTGAAGGAGTACAAAATACGGAGCAAATGTGGATGGAAACGACGGGAAACGTGGGTTTAGAGGTGGCGACTGGATGAAGAGGTGGAGGAGAATGAAGGACAAATTAGTCCGTGTTAAAAAGTCTCTGAAATACATTAAAACAATGTAAACACATGAGTAAATACACTATCGTGAACCGGATACATGAGTGTCATGGTGGCAGGATATCACAGAATAGCGCTATGCCCTCTGTTGTCCTGGCGGGGAATTGCTTTGCAGCACTCCGCTGCCTGAACAGAAGTTCGAATGTGAAAACCTTTCCGGCGCTCCGTGTGCGTCTCTCCGTTGCGGAGCTCACAGAGAGTATAAACCAGGCTTAATGCATGATGTCACACGCCCGCAGCGTTTGTTTGCTAGCTGTGGTTTAGCGGTAGAGCGAGAGGTGGTTTTGGACAATTTAGAAGAGCCATCAGCTGCAGGACTGACTCAGATGTTGTTTTCATTCAGGAGTGTGCACGTACAGCATGCATGCCTCGTGCACGAGCTTACTATTGAAGCTGCAGTTACGCGTTTGGCCTGAGGGGGCAATCACGAGCATAAAAATTTCTAACTCCACATAGTCCCTTTAAACATTGTTTCTCCCTTTGTGAGTTTAAAATTAAATCAAAACAAATTATTTTCTCATCGGGTTCAGCTCCTTGGTTTTAGTCTCAGACTCATCGGCTGCAAATCAAGGAAACACAACTCAGGTTACAGTCATAGTGCAAACGTGTAACGCCGAGCTCGTACGTATGTCCCTAAACAGCTGCTGTATTTCAATTCAATTCAATTCGGTTTATTTATATAGCGCCAAATCACAACAAGAGTTGTCTCAAGGTACTTCACAAAGTAAACGTTCCAATACAGTATAGTTCATTAAGCCAATCAGTAAAAAGTTTCCTATATAAGGAACCCAGCAGATTGCATCGAGTCACTGACTAACATCAGTGTCTTTTCAACAATCCTCATACTAAGCAAGCATGTAGCGACAGTGGAGAGGAAAACTCCCTTTTAACAGGAAGAAACCTCCAGAGGATCCTGGCTCAGTATGAGCAGCCATCCCTCATGACTCACTGGGGGTTGAGAAGACAGAGCAGGCAAGATGGTTTCAAGATGGTGGATGACCATGGAGCGTCGACCACAGTTTATGTATTAAAAATGTTAAATTTCAAGCTGAGAGGAATATTTAGAATTGACGTTGGTGAGAAACAATAATGAAAAAGGACAAGTTTGTGCACTGGATACACAGAATTTGATAGTAAACAGGTAAAAATATTACACACTGGGGCTTTAAATATGAATAAGTGAAACTGAGACAAGATGGATGTTTGTTTTAAACAACCAAAAGTACACAAAAAGCTTCATAATTTAATTGTTAAGTTTTAGGTTAATGGTTAGAATAAATTGACTTCTGCAAAACTAAATAATAAAACATATGAGTACAGAAATCTGCTGCTGACAAGAAAACGATTAAACACACAAAGAAAAATCCAGTTTGAACAGTTTACAGCAGATGAAATAATAATGTTACTCTTTCATCAGTGATAAAAAACACGTAGTTCTGTTCAGAGGAAGAATATCACGTGAAAACTAGTTAGATAAGATCAGAGCGTTCTGCTCACAGATGAATCTGAGCTGAAACGAACTATCTGATGTGTCCCAGTTCTGTGTGACAGGAGGAACCGTACCATTAGGTCTAGGAACCAGCAGAGCAAATGAACCTGAACCACCAAATGACCCTGGTATCCAGTACCTACAGGTAGAAACACAAACATCAGTGCATAAATAAAATCATTCAGCTTTTGCTGTAGATAAACAGAATAAATAAATAAATGTGATGATTTGAAACCAAAAACATTTTACCTCTAAAAGTTGTTATGTGGGACATATTTGTGTTTGTTATGAAATTTAGTAAAATAAGATGTTTGTAGCTTCATGAGTGTTTAAAGTATTCAGTACTAAAGTGTCTAAAAAGGTTTTAACACAAAATAATCACAGAAAGAAATGTTCTGTTTTTCTCAGAAACCTTCTTACTTCAGATTATCCTCATGTCCATCAATCCAGATCCAACTGCTGTTGGTTAAACTGTTTAATCCCAACCAGTACCCATGCCATTGATCAAAGTAGTACGCAGAATTATTACTGATGAATACCTGTAAATAATGATAATGCAGATCCTCAAACATTCACACTGAATAATAACATAAACACTCTGAATTTAACTCACACACACAATATTATATACATCTAAAACGTAAAAGTTGCATGTAAGGTGTTAGAGCTCACCTGTTCCTGCAGGTTATTAATAACAACCAGATCGGCTGATTTGTTCTGACAGAACTGTCGACTTTGAGTCCAGGTGAACCAGGGGTCACTTTGATTATAAAACAGGTAACATGTTCCATTGAAGAGAATCCAGCCTGTCTGACATGGCTGACACTCTGTGTTCAGGAAATAATAAAATAATATAAAAAAAGAAACAAGTTTAAAATTCAAACCTAATCATAAAATATATAAAAACTCATATTTTCATTTAAACAAAATATTTTTCAGAAACAAAATCTCACTTTTTACATCCAGTAGAACACACAGGCTGTTTATATTGAAACAATAAATATAAAATCTTAAAATTTTGATCATACTGATATTAAAGAAACAGTCAGTAAAGCTGAGCGACATTTATGTTCATGTTAAGAACAATGGATGGTTTTCTATTTATAGTAGCTCCGTCTGATAAATGAAAATGCTCTTTGTCCTGTAACATAACTGAGTCTTTATCTGATGATATCTTACATAAGCTTAAGTTGTGAAGTCAAAATAACTCACTTTTGTTGGGACAGAAGTCTTTCACTGGAAAATTGTCATATGTCAGGATGGATCCCAGCATCCAGTTGAGGTTGTCTCTTTCTTTGCTCAGCACCACAGTCTGATTCTGCAGGATTATTGTGGTATTCAACAGCTGATCATTTTGATTTTCCAGCATGTTTGTCTGATTCTGCAGCCACTGGGTCTGATTCTGCAGCCACTGGGTCTGATTCTGCAGCCATTGGGTCTGATTCTGCAGCCATTGGGTCTGATTCTGCAGCCACTGGGTCTGATTCTGCAGCCACTGCGTTTGATTCTCCAAGCCATTCTTCTCCTCCATCAGCTGAATCGTTTTATTCACTAAGCATCTGTTTTCCACATTCAGCCATTCAGTCTGACTCGTGAGGTTTTTATTTTCCAGATTCAGCTGCTGGTTTTTGGCTGTGAGCTCACTGATGCTTGCTTCCTGTTTGCTTGTTACCATGGCGACTATGAGTGAAAGGAAACAGCAAATCAGTCAGTTCAAGCATCAACTATTATTTGTTTGTTTATTCGTTTATTTTGACAAAATTTGCTCTACTCTTCAGTGGAAAAAAAGTCCAGCCAGGTGTTTTAAAACCAACCACATCAAAACCACTTTACCGACTCTTTAATAATAAGGACTAAACTTACTTTTGATCACCAGGAAGATGATGGCTGCCACCAGGAGAAGACAAATAATCCCCAAACACACCAGCAGCAGATGAACAGGAGATCTTTTAGCTGCTTTAACTTCTGCTTAGAGTGAGTGGGAGTTAGTTTAATATGCTATGTCAAGTGAACTTTAGACTGATGCTTTTGTGAATTATTGTTTATGTAATTTTTTATGTATTTTTGACTCTTCCAGTTTGACTTCATTATCATTCTTTGATTCTTCTTTTTTCTGCTGCGACATAAATAAATAAATAAATAAAAAGATCCATAATATCCCTCCACAAAGTCAGAATCATATCCAACAACCCAAACCACAACAACAGTCCATCGGGAGAAAGAACTTGTTGATCAATTTATTTTAATGAGTGCTTTTAGCGCGTTAGTGTTGTGTTAGGCTCCTCCCCTTTTGTATGATTAGATTTCTAAGTTGGCGTTTTCTCTGCTGACAAGTTTATCTTGTTGTTTTACAAGCTGAAGTGATTACCAAATGGTAAATAATATAATAAAACCATCATAATGATGCTAACGAGTTTGGCTTGTAGGTAAACTTTCATCATTTAACCTACTTGGTTCTGCAGCTGTTGGCTCCTCAGGTTGTTCTACAGGTTTAGTCGTCAGATCTTCTGTTTTCTCTAAATAATGTAAATAAAAAAACTATGATAGGTGAAAAAAATATGTGATAAATATATGATAAAGGTTATGGCGTCTGTGTTTCCTTTCTGAGTGAAATTAAAAACTTGAAGCTTTTCCTATTGTAAACCAAAATAATGTGAATTCTGAGATTTGGTTTTTTTTTTTAGGGTGAGTGTTATATGTTCTTACTTGGCTCAGTAGTGACAGCTTTGGGTTTGACTTCAGAATAAATCTGTAGCTCCTCCTTTGCCTCTAAACAACAGAATAAAAGGATGAGGTTACTTTCAGAGGTAGTTGTTGGAGGATCGGCTGGTCTTAATGCACCAGCTGATGGAAGTGGGAATGAAACAGGCTTTGTTCATCTTTATCTTAGATAGGAAATAATAAAATCCCGCAGTGCAACCATTATTTAAAGCTAAACCGTGTGAAGGCACCTGACTGGCACCAGATGGACAGAGAGAGTGGGCCATCCCCACATGTGTGTTTTTCAAACATAAATATCAGCTTCTCAACAGGATTTTTCAACTACGCCGCTTAACTCGCTTGAAACAAATCCTGAATCCGTTATACACGCCTTCATCACCTCCCGTCTGGATTATGCAAATTCACTTCTCATTGGCATTTCTGTTTCAGCCCTGAATCGGCTGCAGATAGTACAAAACGCTGCAGCGAGGTTCCTAACAAACACAACTAGACGCAGTCATATCACTCCAGTTCTGGCGCTTCTGCATTGGCTTCCAGTAACTTTTAGGGTGAGATTTAAACTCCTGCTGTTTGTCTTTAAAGCTTTAAATGGTCTCGCACCTACCTATTTATCAGATCTGCTCACTCCTTATGTACTGGTCCGTTCATTGAGATTGGCTGACTGCTTGCTGCTCTGCATTCTGTCCATGAAGTATAAAGCAAGGGGGGAACGGGTTTTTATGTATGTTGCCCCGATGCTCTGGAATGCATTACCCCTCTCAATTAGGCAGTCTTCATCTATTGCTGTTTTCAAATCTAGGTTGAAGACCCACTTTTATCAGCTGGCTTTTGGGCAGTGACTCCTTTGTTTTATATGTATCTGTTTTTATTATTTTTTTAATTGTTCTTATCTGTTGTTTTAATGTTATTTTATGATTGTTGCTTTGTGCAGCACTTTGGTCGGCTCTCATGCCGTTTTTTAAACGTGCTATAGAAATAAACGTGGTATGATATGGCATTTCCTCGTTCAGTGCACGGTCTGAAATTTCTGTTAAGTCTTTAGAAATAAAAGTGAACTTAAATTTAAAAGGAGTGTCTCTGAGTAGTTTAATTACAGGAGCTCCTACAGCTCAGGCTGTTTCAGAGCTGTTTCCCCATGAGGAAGACAAAGTTTCACCACAGTGCGTGAATCAAAGTTTTTATTGCTCAGGACAGATTTACTTAGATGATGAACATCATTATAAAACTTGATGTTTTCTTATTGGGAACAAAATAACTTACTTGGTGCAGCTGCTGCCAGAGCTTTGAGTTTGACTTCAGAATAAATCGACACATCCTGTTTTTCCTCTAGATGATAGAAAATAAATGCATCAAATAAACGTATAAAATCATTTCTAATTCAAATCAGGAGTAAAATCATCTCAGTGATCTTATCCACAAACACATATAAAGTTACTATAATTTAGTTTCATAAGTGAAAGTGTTTGATGCAGAATAGTTTATTTTCAGCTGGATGAAACTGGTTTATCTCTGCTGATTTAAATCCTGTTTTTATTTTTCACCATCTGAATACAAAAGCAGCCGCAAACAGAGAAGCAGCTCATTAAAACCCCACCTGTTGCTGGTTGGAAGTCCAATAAATCACATGATTCTATAAACAGAACTCACTTGGAACTGGTGACTCTTTCTTTCCAGAATTATTTGTCAGGTCTTCTTTTTCTTCTGTTTAAACAAAATAACATTAAGAAAAGATCAGAAACACTGATTATTCTCTCTGCTGGGGTGAAAGTCCAGGACCCTCCCAGACCCAGCATGTGCTGATGATGTGTCTGAGTAAATCTGAATCAGAATAAAAGGTATCAGAGTGCACAAAAAGTGTGGTGTGTGTGTGTGTGTGTGTGTGTGTGTGTGTGTGTGTGTGTGTGTGTGTGTGTGTGTGTGGGATGTTGATTTGAGATCTTGTTATGAAATATGTCTCTTTTCAATATCTTACTACCTCCTTTACGAGAGCTGTCTTTAAATGAGTACAACCCTGACTCTTGACTGGCTTACTTGTGTAGTGCTTTATCAAGTCCAGTGACTCCAGTGTGCTTTACATACACACACACTCACACGCTGGTGGTGATGAGCTACATTGTAGAGATAGCCACACTGGGACACACTGACACGCTGCTGAACACAGGTGCCACCGGCCCCTCCAGCCACCACCAAGGAGGGTGAAGTGTCTTGCTCAAGGACACAATGACTGACATACGTAAACAGAACCAGGAATCGAGCCAGCAACCCACCAATCTTTTTTTTTTTTACTTTTTTTTCATTTATTCATATTAAAATCAATATTCAAAATTTAATTACTAGAACCAAAATGAAAAGGGGACAGAAAGAACGCCCAATCCCTGAACCACCCTCACCCCACAAACACATGTACATAGGGTGACCAGATCCCAACTCGCCAAATGTGGGACAGAGACTACTCAATGTGGGACAACGTAAAATTCGAATGCAATGAGATAAAGTAAAAAAAAAAAAAGAAGTCTGTTTTCGCTGTTAAATATACATAAAATTACTATAATTATTATTATCATCATATATGTCATGTACTATATATTCGAATTCAACTTGAACAAGCAAAGAGCAAAAGCTTTTTTTTAGTATTTCACAGTTCATCTCCAGAGTAACTTTAGCTAAATTGATTTGAAACCCATCAATTCATTTTAAAAATATAGACAGGCACACAATAAAAAAAATGCAGGCGTAAGCAGCTTTTCAGAGTTTTCATTGAATAGTTTCTTCAACAGAATGGCCGTAAAAGTACCAGTAATATTTTTAGATTTGTTTGTTTTTAATTAATTTTCCAATAAAACCAACATATATCCATACTTTTTTGCAATTTTTTCTTCTTAATTCAGAAATAAAATGGTGTATTTTCAAAAATGACAAATCTTTTTTAGTAAATATTTAGGGGAGAGAAAAAACATCACTAACTTTAATATGAAGTTATTAATAGAGTTCCTTAGAATTACTTTTTTCCTCCAAATTCTGAGAAAGAGTAATGAAGGCTTCCATTTAATTCTCCCAGCATTTGTTTAATGTGCTTCAAAAGAGTTTAGCTTGTATCTGAAACAAAACAACTCCAGCAACTTGTGTGTTGTGTGTGTTAGAAACTCATTTGGGACCTGTCTAAATGGGAAACCTGCTTCTGACCAGCATTTTTTTTGTGACTCTCGGATTCTCAGCTCCGTTTCATATCGGACTCCACGCTGTGACACAAAAAATGGCTCCTAAAACACAAAGACTCTGACAGAGTCTCTCTGAACACTTTTAACCCACTAGTTTATTCTAACAGCATTTTCTCCACCGCGCTCATGGCTCATCTGTCCTCCGTGCTTGCTGACGCTTCTGCTTTGGTGGTTCGGGTGCGCGCTCCACGCGCTCCGGACCTGCGTAAAGCCCTGCCTCCTGGTTCGATTGACACCAACAGGCAGCTTTCTCCACACAGTTAATGCATGTTGAAACTCGAAGCGGGAGACTGTCAATAATGCGGGACACGAGTCTCAATTTGCGGGACGTGTGAAAAGTGATGAAAATGCGGGACTGTCCCGCACAAACTGGGACATCTGGTCACCCTACATGTACACTCCCTTCATTTGTTTGCTATCTGGGCGGTTTAGCTCAAAATGTAGGCAGGTTCAGGTAACACAAATATACCAGTACTAGTACTACACAGGTGTTGCAACGATATATTAGAGTGAGATGTGTCCCCCCCACATTTTAAAATTGCTTGTTTGGACCCTACACACACACACACACACACACACATTTACCGAATAGGGTATTTTAGTTTGCCTTTATGTGGCGTTGCAGGGTTGAAGGCTGAAGTTCTAACCCAAGACCGAACCCAAACTGTGTAAACCGGGCGGGTTGTGTCAGATTTAGGACGACTATGGCTAAGTTGGGCTTGGACAGCAGAGAGAGAGAGACCTTTAAGTGTAGCTGGCCCGGCCACACAATAAAGATCCTCCTCCGTTAACCCAACTCACAAATACAGAAACGACTGAGGAGGTCTTAAAATCATTTTAACTGGAAACACAAACTTTGTCTGATATCTAGGTGCAATTATTAAATCTCTAATAGGCTATACAATATATTTTACATATAGAAACCACTCACCATCTTGAGCTGCAGCCCTGTTTTTGAAAACCAACGAGGAATAACTGACTTCTTCGTCCATCTCGAAACTTCTGCTGCTACAAAACAACATTGTGTGTAATAAAGAACAAACAAGTTCCTATTATTTGAAAAATAGATCTGTTTTATGCTTATGTCTATCAGTACCTGTTACATCATTTTTAGGAAGTCGGTTGTTGCTTCCGCTTATCTGGGGTCAGGTGTCAGAAGGATTAGGTGGGAGTTGAGCTGTAGCGTGAGTGGCTAACCCAGACGCGGAAGTAACGAGCGTTGGGAGACAGCCGACACGCGATTTAATCTAGGAACACCCGAGCGTAACCTGAAGGGAAACGGGAACGCTGTGATGTTCCAGAGAAAGAGAGACTTACTCGTAGGCTGCGAGAAGTTTGATGGAGCTGGTCGGCTCGAAACTCTGATGAGTGAAGTGAAGGGGAGTCGACTTCGTATATCTGTGATTCACACTTTTATTACTTCACGCTTGGATTATGCCAACTATCCTCTTTGGTGTCCCTGGTTCAGCTTTGAATCGACTACAGGTAGTTCAGAACGCTGCAGCCAGGTTCTTGACTAATACTAACAGACGCACTCACATTACTCCTGTTTTGGCACGTCTGCACTGGTTACCATTAAATTTTCATATTAAATTAAAGATCCTGACCTTTGTTTTTAAGATTCTGAACAGTTCTGCCCCAGGATATCTTTCTGAGTTAATTAAACCCTACGTGCCAACCCGGGCTTTGAGGTCAGCTGACCGTCTGTTGCTTTGTGTCCCACCAATGAGATATAAATCACGGGGTGAGCGGGCTTTTATGTCTGCTGCCCCCACTCTCTGGAATGCACTCCCCCTCTCAGTCAGGTAGGCTCCCTCACTCTCATGTTTTAAATCAGCTTTAAAGACATACTTTTATGACATGGCTTTTTCCCATTGTTGATGTCTTTTAGTTTTTCTGTGTTGTGTTTTTTTTTTGCTCCCGTTGTTTTCACTTACTGTGTTTTTAATTTTGTACTTCTACAGCACTTTGGTCAGCTGCCATGCTGTGTTTTTAAATGTGCTTTAGAAATAAAATGGTATGGTATGGTATGGTATGGTATATAGTCACGGTTGGTGACGTAGGTGGGGAATGATGGGAATCCCGGCGAGGGGCTGCTGGGAGATGCAGTCCTAGGTGGATGCCGGTTGGCTGGAGGAGGATGATCTGGAGGTTGAGACTCTGACAGGTCTGACATCAGGTCACCAGGGCAGCAGCAGCTAAGGAAAGATAGGTCCAGACATCCCCTCTTGGACCAGCTCCTCTGGGGGAATCCCAAGCTCAAGGCGTTCCCAGGACGAACAAGAAACATAGTCCCTCCAGCGTGTCCTGGGTCTTCCTTTAGGTCTCCTTCTGGTTGGACGTGCCCGAAAAACCTCACCAGGGACTCAGGGAGGCATCCAGCAGGCATCCTAACCAGATACCCGAGCCACCTCAACTGACTCCTCTTGATGTGGAGGAGCAGCGGATCTACTCCAAGCCCCTCCCGGATGACAGAGCTTCTCACCCTATCTCTAAGGGAAATCTCATTTTGGTCTGTGTGTCTTTACCTGCAATTTATTCTTATTCTCTTTGTGTGTGTGCTGCCTTAAAGGGGTGAAAGAATTTGGAAACTGATCTTTAAGCCTCTAGAAAGCATATAACATGTCTCCCAAAAGCATAGATGAAACACGCATCAAATGGGTGACAGGTCCAGGTCCATGAATGGCCAAACCGGCTGGTGACCTGAAAGTTGCGTCATCAGCTAGAGAAAACTCTAACTCTCAGCCTCTATTTATACACACAGCACCCTCTGCTGATGATCAGCCCTCTAAATGATAGCAGGTGCAACAAATCATCCTGCTACAAGAAGAAAAAACCTCAGAGTGAAATTTGAAATTCAAAAGATATAAATGTTTTTATTAACTCAGAAAACAGCGATGAAACATGTGGTTTGTTTGAAAGGCTAGAAAGTGAAAACTAGTCGGATCTGATGAGAGCTTCACGTTCACAGATGAATCTGAGCTCAAACACTTTAGTTCCTCTGCTCCAGCTCTCTGTAGGATTCTTCTGTGGCATCAGCAGAACTTGTGTATCGGAACCAGCAAAATTATTTTTCATCCAGTACCTTCAGATAAAAACAAGAGAAAGATTCATGTTAATCCAGCTGCAGCAGCAGTTAAGAAAACAGAATGAAGTAACAAACTATTACCAAAAACAAAACCTAACACCTATAATGGGTTAAAACAGTCGTTTTAGTTTAGTTAGATCACGCTTTGGCTGTTTGTAGGCAAGGCAGCTTTATTTGTAAAACACATTTCACACACAGAAGCTATTCAATGTGCTTTCCAGGGGCGAGAACATAAAACATTAAAATCAACGTGATAACATAAAACAACAGATTTTAAAATCAAATTTAAATACACAAATAAAATACACTGCTCACAAAAATTAAAGGAACACTTCTTTTATTGGGCCTGGCATGAAATCAATTAAACCTGTCTGATAATTTTCTGGTTGATTAAGCAGCTGAGGGCATTGTTAATCACTTTCAGCTGTATTGGTGTTCATGGACTTAACGACAGGTGCACTAAAGTGACAACAATTACAAAACCCTCAAAACAGGACTGGTTTAACATGTGGAGGTCATTTCAAGTTTCTCCCTCTTGATCTTTTTTGGCTGGTTTTCCACTCGTGCTAGTTTTGGCTTGAGTAATTATCTCTACTGGCAGCATGAGGCGATTCCTTAACCCTACAGAAGTTGCACAGGTTGTCCAACTTCTCCAGGATGGCACATCCACACGTGCTGCAGCAAGAAGGTTTAATGTGTCTCCCAGCACAATCTCCAGAACATGGAGGAGATTTCAGGAGACTGGCGGTTATTCTCGGAGAGCTGGACAGGGCCCTAGAAGGTCCACAACCCATCAGCAGGACCAATACCTGCTCCTTTGTGCAAGGCGGAACAGGCTGAGCACTGCTCGTGCCCTACAGAATGACCTCCAGAGGGCCACTGGTGTGAATGTCTCTACCCAAACAATCAGGAACAGACTTCATGAAGATGGCCTGAGGGCCCGACGTCCTGTAGTGGGCCCTGTGCTCACTGCCCAGCACCGTAGAGCTCGACTGGCATTTGCTCGAGAACACCAGAATTAGCAAGTCCGCCACTGGCGCCCTGTACTTTTTACAGACGAGAGCAGGTTCACCCTGAGCACCTGTGATAGACGTGAAAGAGTCTGGAGAAGACAAGGAGAACATTATGCTGCCTGCAACGTGGTTCAACATGACAGGTTTGGTGGTGGGTCAGTGATGGTCTGGGGAGGCATATCCATGGAGGGACGCACAGACCTCTACTGCCTAGGAAATGGTGCTCTGACTGCCATAAGGTATCCAGATGAAATCCTTGAACCCTTTGTCAGACCCTACGCTGATGCAGTAGGTCCTGGTTTTCTCCTAATGCACGACAATGCCCGGCCTCATGTGGCAAGAGTATGCAGGCAGTACCTGGAGGATGAAGGAATTGAAACAATTGAATGGCCTTCACGATCCCCTGACTTAAACCCAATAGAACATCTGTGGAACATTATGTTTCGGTCCATTAGGCGGCGCCAGGTTGCTCCTCAGACTGTACAAGAGCTCAGGGATGCCCTCACACAGATCTGGGAGGAAATGCCACAAGACACCATCCGTTGTCTCATTAGGAGCATGCCCCGACGTTGTCAAGCATGCACACAAGCTCGTGGGGGCCACACAAGATACTGAAAAGCATTTTGAGTTGCAGAAATTAAGTTTTTGAAATAATGGACTAGCCTGCCACATCTTCATTTCACTCTGATTTTAGGGTGTCTACACAATTGAGCCCTCTGTAGGCTGAAAACGTTTATTTCCATTGAAAGACTTGGCATCCTTTTGTTCCTAAGACATTGCCCTGTCGTTATTTGTATAGATATCCAACTTCATATTGAGATCTGATGTATCTAATGTGTTTCTTTAAAGTGTTCCTTTAATTTTTGTGAGCAGTGTAGCTGTAGGAATAAGATAAAAAGTTAAAGGCTGAGCAGTTACAGTGCAGAAGGTGCAGCATAAGAGACATTCATTCAAAGGATGATGTAATAACTTGGTTCATTTCACAGAAAATTCACGTGACTGAATGAGGCCTTGGGTGTTTCTCAATTGCAAGGAACCTCGCCTTGATGCCTTGGTCCCGCCCCGGTTGCCTAGGAGATACGTCATCAGGAACCGCCAAGGCTTGTTCCAATAGGTTCCAATGTTCATGTGCTTCCAAGGCATCTGTCCTCTGTTTGTTACCCGTTTAGCTAATTCACCAAGGATACATGAGAGTTGCCTTCTCTAGAGCCTCTTTTATAAGACACACCGTGCCGGCAAATCAGCGTGATATTACCGCTTGCGGCATTCGTGCCGCCACGCTTGGTAGTAATATTGCGGTAATATTGCGGCTTAGCCGGTCTTAACGCACATTAAGCCTTGGCGCAAAAGAGGGTGGTGTCATGACCACGTGATGAATTAATGCCGAGCTCCGGCCGGGAACTATGTTGAAAATGAAAGTAAACACGGCCATAAGTTTAGTTTTTGTAAACAGAACCAGCTGAGATGATAAACCGGAGCGATGTGGAGCTCCAGGAGCTTCTCTCCGTTAGATCTGCAGCTCAGATCATCTGACAGCTCACAGGGACTGTGGAGCACACACACCTGTAGCTGACTGGGGAAAAAAAACCTAAGGAGCACGGCTTCGATCGCAATAAAAAGCAAGTTATGTCCAAAATACACGGAAATCCATGACAGCGTAGAGAGCGCCCCCATACCTCCTTTATGCCGCCATCGCATAATCTTTTATAAAACTGACATGATTGCGCAACATTACCGCCATGGTCTGAGCTCTTATAAACGACCTTGGGCTCCCAGATGTCGCCTTGACGTTGCGGCAAATTGGCGGCATTGTTTTATAAAAGAGGTCAAAAATTTCCCAGAATGCAGCGTGGTATTCTATGACAGATTTGATCAGGAGCTGGCAGAGAGTTAATTCTGGGGCAAATTTCCAGTTTAAATGTAGGTCAACTAATTGTAGCTATAAGGCTTATATGCGAAATGTTTATTTTAGATCCAAAGCAGTTATCTATGGTTGGTTAGTTGGTTAGTAGTTGCAGCTTCGGTGGCTAGCAGGTACTAACTTGCTTACATATTTGATTTAACCAATATATACACAATTACAAAAGTAAAAGGCTCGATATACATCTATATTGAAACTTAAAATTACTATGATGGGCGGGACGTAAACAGAACACGTAAGCAGAGGGCGGGCTGTGGCCGGCCGCGGTCACGTGGGGTAAGTCTGTTTCATTTAATCGTTTTCTTTGACCAAGGAAGGACAGTGTCCTCGTAAGCAAGGCGTCTCACCTGGCAAGGTGAGGTTCCTTGAGATTGAGAAACACCCCTTGTTTAACCTGGGTCATGTGACTGGTTAAATCACTGTGCCACTTTTCAAAATAAAAGCAGCTGAAACCCATGGTGTCACCCACTAGATGGTGCCGTTGGATAAAAAATACTCCGGATTGTAGCTTTAAGGAACACAGGAAATGATACTAAACATTATGAGTCTGAAATCCACAGAATCTTCACAGCATCATTTTTAAAATAAATGACTCCTTTTATCTCTTTGAATGTTGAAACATACAATTTGTCCTTTTCAGTCAGTATTTAAAACAAAAAATAATCAAAATAAAACACGTGACAAAGAAATGAGTGGATCCCAATATTTTTCTTTTCTTTTTTAAACAGAAACTCTCACCCCAGATTATCCTCATGTCCATCAACCCAGATCCACTTGCTGTTACTTTGCTGTAATCCCAACCAGTATCCATGCCATTGATCATAGTATGACTCAACATTACTACTGATGAAATCCTGTAAATTTCCATGTTTCAGATCATCACAAAAAACAAACAAGCATTTCAAGTCAAGTTGTATTTAAGTGTTAGAACTGACCTGTTCCTGCAGATTATCAACAACAACCAGATCAGCATATTTGCTCTGACAGAACTGTCGACCTTGATCCCAGGTTTTCCAAGGTGTGTCTTTATAAAACAGGTAACACTTTCCCTGGAACAGAATCCAGCCTGTCTGACACGGCTGGCACACTGTGTTCAGGAAACAGATTGAGAGATGGAGAAAAACATATCAAATTCTACTTATCCAGTTCACAATCTTGTCCTTTTTCATTAATATTTCTCATCAACGTCTATTCTAAATATTCCTCTTAGCATGGAATTTAAAATTTTTACATAAACTGTGGTTGACGCTCCATAATCATGCGCCATATTGAAATACGATAGCTGTTTAGGGACATACAAGATAAAATGCTCCAAGTTTCCTGCTTTGACATGACTGAAATAAACAGCGACGGGCGGCAGTATGCCCTGGAGGCATGCAGTCTGCCAAACTTACTAAGAAAAAGGAAAGAATAGATACACTGTTGCTGTACTACAGAAACTGTCGGAACTGCCTTCTGATTATTAGTGGAGTTCCACAGGGATCTGTCGTTGCTCCACTTCAGTATTTAAATCATTCTTCTGATATTTTACTAAACACAAAACCATAGAAGCATAGAGTAACGACCCAGGGTTTATTCTACTGTATTAGATGCTGCTTTAAAAATACCAGACAAACTAGGAAGTTGAGCAGATTTAGTTCTCACTTTTATTTGGACAGAAGTTGTCAACTGGAAATTTGTTGAAAGTCAGGATGACTCGTAGAGTCCAGTTCAGGTCATCTCGGTCTCTGACCAACAGTTTGGTCTGATTTTCCAGATTTGTCTTTTCCACAATCAGCTGATTGGTCTGATTTTCCAGGTTTTCCTTTTCCAGTGTCAGCTGTTTGGTCTGGTTTTCCAGGGTTGTCTTTTCCATGTAGAGCTTACTGAGGATTGTTTGCTGTGTGTTCATCTCCAAACTGACTATAAACAAAACAGATCAATCATTCATTAAGCGAATACACATTCTATTACCAAAAATATGACAGTTTTTGCAGGAGGAGCAAATTTCCTCCTCTCTTCCTGGTGGCATTCCACTGACTGTCCTGATAGTGTAACCCTGCAGAAGGGACATCTTTAGTCTGTCCCACTGACATGCAAGCCTGCAGAGTTCACTACATAATGAGTCAAAAGTAGCTCTGTTGTCAAACTTAAGCAGACATTTGCTTATTACTTCCACAGCTGAGCTGTGGGAGTCTATGGCAAAATATGCAGGTCTTTTTCACGTTTATAATTTCCTATCACTTGTGGGCTTTGTGTATTTACTGACTTAAATAATATATGCAGTGGGTATAGAAAAGAATCAACCTATTGAAAGACTTCAATCTTCTTTTGCTTTACAAAAAGTATCTTTTACCAGCTTTACATCCAACGCAACCTATAAAATGTATTGAAAAAATTTAACGCAACAGTTCAAGGAGAATTTAAAAAAAAAAAAAAAAAAAACAAACAAGAAAGATAAGATATTATGGGCCTGGTTACGCTCGCCACCCCTGATAGACGAGAGCTGCCCAACGTGTTTACTCCAATTGTGACACTAAACCGTGGCTTCATATTGAGCCTAACATGCTGTTAGACTAGATTCTTTAGTTTTTCAGAAACAACACATACCGGTATACACAACATAGTAGAGTCGTGGCTTCGCATTGCTCTCCTGTATAAAACCACCCACACCACTCCATTCATAGTCAAATAGAAAACATGAATGGATAATATGAAACAGATCTGATATGTAATAAAAAACCTGAATAAAAGTTAAGCCTGAAATTATTCATGACTTTGGCAATTAAATGAATTTTCCTTCAACTGAGCAGCAGATAGGAAACAAGCCAGGAATAACAATAATGCAACAGCTATTTTTTTAAAATTGTATGTACAGTAGTGTATCAATAACTTATGAAAAAAAGCTTTAAGTTAATGCATTAAAACTAAGGGGGAAACACCACCTGCCATAAGGGAAGCCAACACAGAAAAAAAATTGAAGTTCACCCCTAAACCACGAGGGGCAAGTTCTCCCGTGTTAAAAATGCCAACTTCACAGCAGAAATAAACATGTTTACAGCCTGGTTTAAGAAACATTTTAAGTTTACTGTCATGACAACTTAGCCTGGCAAGCCATCCTATATATGTGAATATATAGTCTGGCCACGAACCATTGACGGCCCTCAGTCGTGAGGCAGGATCTACGGTTGTCTTTCAAACTGTCAGCACGCAATTGGATAGCACTAGGACCAATCAGAGTAACGAACAACATGACATAATCACGGCGACGGAAAAGCGGGAGGCAGCAATGGCGTCTAACATCAATGATTTCTGTCGTTTTTGTATGAAAAACATGTGAATATCAGGTGTACTGGGACATTGCACTACTTAGTTTGATAAAAATAAGAAGCCGCTAAGTATAGCCGACAGACTTACGCACGTTGGAGTCTAAATAATCCATGTTGATGACAAAGCCGTTTCAAACGAACGTGGTTCCTGCGTTGCCGCCATGTTGCTTGGGTTCGCGGCCGCAGCGCTGACGTCATCGGCTACTCCCGCTCTGTGATTGGCCCAAAATATAAAGCGCTGTGATTGGCCCAACAAAAACTATAGCGAGCTGTGATTGGACAGCCACAGGCTGCGAGGATTCCAATGAAGCGTGCCTAGACCAAACTCTGCAAAGCAAGAATTTGGTCTAGTTCACTAGGCTAATGACAACTCTGAGGGGGTTAAATGTTTTTGTAACTCATCCATTTAGATGTAAATGAAGCTTGCAATTACAAATGTTTAGGGGCATGTCCCTTTGATTGACAGGTAGCAGATGAGCTGCTAGTGCTAGCAGATGAGCTGCTAGTGCTAGCAGCTCGTCCCCTGCTTGCTCAGCCTCACATTAAAAGTGTTACAGCCTAGGAGGCAGAGGGTAGCAGAGTCGCTCCACTGCGGTTTTCTGGCTAAAGGAGCCCGTCAACCTCTGTTAGCTTCTGTTAGCTCAGGTAGCTCATAGCTACATCGTCTCAGAGTTTGATCATCTGCCTCCACCCTCACAACCCTGCTCTCAGCTAGATTTTTGTATTTTCCAGGAGCGGCGAGATGTGTGATGCCAAGATGGAATCACTGGGCTTCGATTCAGCTCTTCAGAAATCTACAGGCGACGATGTGGAGGAAATGTACATTATATATACATTGCAAGGCTCTATTGTGGAGTTGCTGTTACCAATGGTTAGCTTCTACTAGCTGAGATGTGCTCTGTTCTCTCCTGGCTGCAAAATTAATAAAGCTTTCTGTGAACACAATCCAAGGCGGTTGAGTCCATGAATTCAAATTTTATGGTGTGACATAAAGATATCTGCCTGTGAAGGTGGAACGGCTTTAATCTGAGCCCCTCCCCTCCCAAACATCCAAGCTCCTCATCTCATAGCAGCCAATCAGGGGATGGGTGGGCGTGGCCAGAAACAGCTTGTTTTCTTAAAGTGACAGAGCCCTGAAACGGCTCATTCTGGAAGGTAATGAAACTGTCAAGAATAAAGCTGCTATACGTTTTTTGTAAGAGGAATTTAGTGCAAAGAACATCATGAGCATTTTTTGTATTAACCGATTATAACTTGTTAAAAGAGGTATAGTGTACCATTTAATTGTTTATTATCTTATCATGATGTGATGAACATAAAAATACCAGAAAGATAAAATATTACAAGCCTGGTTACGCTCGCCACCCCTGAAAGACAAGAGCTGCCCAAAGTGTTTACTCCAGTTGTGACACTAGACTGTAGATCCATATTGAGCCTAACATGCTGTTAGAATAGATCCTTTAGTCAAAAACAACACATACACAACATAGTAGAGCGGCTTCGCATTGCTCTCCTGTATAAAACCACCCACACCACTCCATTCATAGTCAAATAGAAAACATGACTGGATAATATGAAACAGATCTGATATGTATGGAAGCCCATTCCCGCCACTTAGATAAAAAATATTATCTCATAATTATGACTTAGTATCTCATAATTATGACTTAGCTATCTCATAATTATGAGATACTAAGTCATAATTCATCATGATGTGATGAAACTCACTGTGGATGATGGCGGTGATGCTCGCGACCAGAAAGACACAAGCAATGAAGAAACACGTGAGTAACAGGTGAGAGTCAGAGCATGGCGCTGCATCACTTTCTGTTTCAGCTTTTATTTCAGCTGAAAAACAAAAGACAGTAATATATTCATCCCCACATGAGGTTTTATTATCACATGAATCACTATGAAGGACTGGGGATGGTCAGCTCAAGGCAGCAATAATCTACTTCAAAGTTGGACCCATTTGAACTAGCTGTTAGCTTGTCAATCCACTCAGAAATAATCTCTGTTTCTACAAACTGAGGTCATCCAAAGAGCAACAGTCACAACAAGGTTTAAGTTGGTAAAGTCAGCATCAGTAGTTCATATGAGTACCAGACTCACATGAACTACTGAGTAAAAATACTGAAATTATGGTAAAAGAAACAACTGTTTTCTGTTTTCAGTCAGAAAGTATAAGAGTTTATAAAACCAATTTAGTTTATGTAGTTTGGTGATTGCATCATCCAACAGCATCAGTTCTGAGATATTTGTTGTTTCTTGGGGGACTAGGGGGTGTTAAAAATGTTTTACATGTTCTTACTTGGTTCAGTTGAAGCCGTTTTGAGATTAACTTCAGAGTAAATCGTTGGTTCCTCCTTTGCCTCTGAGCAACAGAAAAAAGAATGAGGTCACAATCAGAGGTAGCTGTTGTTATGATGTAGAAGAAAGAAAGAAGCCACTAAATAAACTCAGGGCAAATTATGTTCTATAAATGATAAACATAATTATAACACCTGATGATTGCTGTGAATAAAGGAGAGGAGTGAGGTGTGTTCGTAGGCAGAGAGAGAGGAGGGAAGTTTGGTCTCTGAAGGCCAACATTTCTAAAAATCCTTTTTTATGCATTGGTCTTAACTGATATTCTAATGGGACTTTCATTAGTTGTCCGTTATAAAGTTAAAGTGCCATTAGTCATCATTACACTCTGGTGAAATGATATCTCTGCGTTTGAGTCGTCCCCGTGGGGAGTGGTGAGCTGCGCTCAGGAACTATTTGGTGGTTTAATAATCATCAACATCAAAAGAAATAAACATTTGAACTTTTTGAATGAAATGACTCATGATATTGTAATTTTAGGACCAGCACTAGTTCCTGTTTGGACTTTTCACCAGAGAAGCAGCTCATTAAAACCCAACAGTTGGAGGTCAAATAAGTCGCATGATTCTACAAACAGAACTCACTTGGGACAGGAGGCTCGTTTCTTCCTGAATTATTTGTCAGGTCTTCTTTGTTTTCTGTTTAAACAAAATAACATGACGAGAACATCAGAAACATTGATTATTCTCTCTACTGGTCTAGAGTAACCCAGGACCCTCGCTGATCCAACATGTGTTTTTGATGTTTCTGAATAAAGCTCAGAATCAGAAAAAAACAAAATATCAGAAAAAAACAAAAAGCTCAAAGTGTGCAAAGAAACAACATCCACTTTGCCACATTCCCTTCATTCGACCACATACTATAAATGTAAAATGAATGAAGACTTGCAGAACCTGGAATCAGTTTATGAATTATACCTGTTCAAACACCTGTTAACATAAATATCTTATCAGCCAATCAGATAGCAGCATTAAAGTATCTATACCAGTGGTCTTGAAGCCATTGTTTGGGGGTCTGTAAAACACCTTGTGGGACAAGGGATACACTGAATGTGTGTGCGGCTGAGCAAATTAGCATAATGGGCAAATATTTAGGTCTGTCCAGTTCCGTACTACAGTTATCTGCTGCTGAACTGAGTTGTGTTCAGGAGACTCAGAGTTCTGTAGCGCAAAAGGACGGTGAGGAATGGCTTCTTTAAGATGATCCTTTCTGTTCTCCTTGGCTGCAACATTCAGAAGGTCGGCTCAGGATTTAGTGTTATCAACATAAAAACTTGGATCCATCATGCCTTTTATCAGTGCTTCAGGCTGCTGCTGGTGGGGGTGGTGGTGGGGGTGAGGGATTTCTTGTCTCACTTTGGACCCATGAGAACCACCTGAGCCTGGTTTAAACACCACAGCCTACCTGAGTATTGTTGCTGACCATGTCCATCCCTTTATGACCACATGGACCCATCTTCTGATGGCTACTTCCAGCAGGATAACAAAGCTCAGATCATCTCTAACTGGTTTCTAGAACATGACCATGAGTTCACTGGACTCCAACGGCCTCCACAGTCACCAGATCTCAGTCCAGTCCAGAGCCTTTCGGGTGTGATGGAACAGGAGGTTGTCCTCATGGATGGTGCTGATGCTGTCATGCCAGGATGGACCAGAAGCTCAGATGGAGGTTTTCAACCCCTTGTTGGATCTATGACACCAAGGATTGAGGTGGTTCTGAAGGCACAAAGAGGTCTAGTCCAGTACGAGTAAGGTGGGTCTGATCCTGTCTCTGTTGACCCAACTCACAAATACAGACATGACTGAGGAAACCTTAAACTCTTTTTATCTGTAAACACTGATATCTAGCTTAATACATATCTAATACAACATAAGCTTTACTAATAATTAGAAACCACTCACCATCCTGAGCTGCAGCTCTGTTTCTGAAAACCACTGAGGAGTAACTGACTTCTTCATCCATCTGGAAACTTCTGCTGCTTCAGAGCAGAACGTGAGTTCAGATTTAACAGAAGCTGGTGGGTGTTTACATCGTTCTTTTAGAGAACAAACCAGTTCCTTTTCCTCAGAACGTTATTTAGAGGAAAAGGGTTTTATGCTAATTTCTGTCAATATCTGGAATATGTAACGTCTGTGGTCCAGGTACCTCCTCCTGCTGCCAGTATGACTCTGACCCAGGTCAGATGCAAATTCACTGATGATCTGTCAAAGAAAGGAGGAAGTATACTCCATGCGATAAACTGTTCTGTTTTGGGGTTCATCTCATTGTTGCCCCTTAATTGCACCTGTTGTTAACTTCTTCACCACATAACACCTCCCACCCCTCCACTACTGATGACATCAGCATCCCAGAAGTTAAAGACTTGAAACAATAATCTGATTAAAATGTCTTCCTTATATTTTTAGTAATTATTTATAAAAAATGTATCTAAATGTAATAAAGAGAAGAACATGTTTAGCTTTAGCACAGAGCTGAACTCTAAAGAGGAAACAAAAGACAATGAGCCTATAGAGGAAGACGTGGAAGAGGAGGAACAACTAGTGAGTTAGAAACGATTTCACTCATGACTCAGTTCAACAATAACAATATTAAGTTAGAAATAATGGGATTCATCAATGTTTAACTTTCAAATGTATCCATACATCAGACCAGCACACCTAGACACGAGTCTAACCCAGCAACATGAACAGGGTCTGGTCTGTCTTGTTTGGTGAATTTATGAACGGAGCTCACAAGTCTGCTGTTTAGTAAAAGTCAGTGAAGGTCACCAGTTACCAGCTAATTATAAAAATGTATATAAATGATAAAATAAATAATAGTGAGATTAATAAACACTGATTAATAAAAGATACATATTTTGTAATGCATTTTACATTTTGTTTACCTGAGGGGTCGTTTAGACTCTGGTTTTCTATCAGATCTAATCTGTCTGATCTAAGGCCAGCGTTGTTTGTTCTTTTCCACAATCAGTTTTGGACGTAAAACACCCAATGATTATTTCATATATTTTTAAATAGGATGGGGTGTGGCACAGCAATGACATCACACATAGTTTCCTGGTTTTCATCCAATAGGAGGGTGGCAGGGCTAAGGGAGTGGGGGCCCAGGAAGCGGTATATTAGATGATGTCAGCGTAAGCTTAAGTTACTTTCTGGAGGCGATCCAGAACATTTCTCTGCTCTTTAAATAGAAATCAAGTTAAATCAGAGTGACCAGATTTAAAAACCTGAAAACATCTAAATTTGACCCAAAATGAAAGACTGACATCTCCTTGCTGATGACTGCTTTTTATTGTAGAAAGACAAACAATATTTGAACATCATATTCCAAATAAAGATGCTCTTCTGTAATCTCTTTAGTGCTACTTTTTTTAAACAATACTGTATTTTTGAGACATATTTGTTTGGGCAATATGAAAGAAGCCCTTTTGTGAACAGAAAAAATGTGTTTCACTGATCTCAAGTAGTTTAGAAACAAACCTGTTGCACAAGAATAACAGGATTATTGTTCCCCCTACATTAGTGACTCTTTAACAGTTTCTCATGTTTGAGTGAATCTTTTTAAGCAGACTGTGGTTGTCAACATGTCTGGTATGAAACTCAGATCTACACTTCACTGGAGTGATTATGTCTTAGCTGACCTTTAACTCCTTACAGTGTAAAAATAGCCTTGTTATTTATTTTCAGCTTGTCGTTCTTACAGCCTGCCCTTTGATGGTCGTGTTTTCTTGTGGCTGCATCAGATTCTTCTGTCCTTCAGCACCACACCTCAGACGCTCAGAGGAGCTGTCCATCAGCACCACGCTGTCCAGTGCACTACAGTCTGCGCCCGCCTCCTCCACCTCTTCCTGGCTCCGCCCTGAACTGCCAGCTGATGGGAATCTCAATCAGCGGCTGAAGGGGGACGCCAAGAGGATAAAAGACTTTCTGGAGCATGTCCTCATGGAGCAACAGCCCTGAGCTGCCTTTTCTCCAGCGTGTTTACGTCTCAGCAGACTTTTTCCTCTCTGGAGTGATTGCTGTTTGTCCGTGTTTAGTTATAGTCTGCCTTCCAGTGGATGGACTCAGAGGAGTTGCTGTTCTGTGTCAGGTTGATGTGACTCAGAGGAGTCCCCGTTAACCTAGCCTAACTTAACCCTAACCCTAGCACAGTTATTCAGTTAAAACATTCTTAGAAGACTACAAAGTCTTTCTTCTGATTTTTAGAATTTATGCTAAATTAATTAATTATGGTTCTCTCGTCACATTAAAATGTAATAATTGTATGTGACTAAATCAGGTAGCCTCATGCAGGCGGCCCTGTGCTACGGCCAGCCTCATTATACAGTATTACAGTCATTCTGGTAAAAGATTGTTTTTGGAGAGGTGTGGAAGCAATTTGGAACAGCTTCAGATATGTCCTTAAAGTTTTTTTTTTACTTACATTACTTTTACTTTTTTAACCAGTTACTTTTTTACTTTTACTCAAGTAAACAGCTTGAATTGATACTTCAACTTCTGAAGTATTTTTAAACGTTAGTATCTGTACTTCTCACTGAGTAATGAATCATTCTGACACCTCTGATGAAGAACCACAGCTTGTTCCTGAGGACTACAACCTTCAGTTTAAAAGTCGCCCAGGCTTTGTGTAAAAACACACCTAAATGTTCTAGAGCTGGGACTCATCTGATCAATCATCAAGTGCATTTATTTAGCAACACCTAAGAACTCGTCAGGCTTAAGTTTTGGACTTTCTTTGTCATACGCTGTTTTGTTGTTGCTCTGATGTTGTATTTATAATTTAATACGGTTGAGTAAACAGTGTTCATGTTATTTTATGTTTTAATTACTGCTAAATGTTGTTATAGTATTAACACAAAATCTAAAATCTCCTACTCATTAATACGACATGCAAACATCTAGCCAAGAAACGCTCTACTACCATCTCCATCTTGTGGGCGGTCCCATGCCAAAGTGGGCGGGGCCATGAATACTAATCTTCCATGTGACGTGGAAGAGATGGGGTTTGAAGAACATTTTCATGTTATATGCAAAGGCTAAGCAGCTTAAAGTGGATAGATGTGAGTCCAAATTAAAGAAACCTTATTTTTCTTTGTGTTTTGTGAGTCTCAGGCTGTGGTACAGAATATTACCACTAAGGAAAAGAGTCCACTCAGGTCTGTACTAAAAATGAATCAGTGCAAACTGTTGCATGTTTAATTGAACATGTGACTTTCATCTTTAAGTGAGCATAAAAAACATTTTCCTGAGTTGGTAAAAAAAAAACACACCTACTCCTAATCTGTTGGAACAAAGTGATGCAAAAACAACACGACGAGGACCTCAGAATGAAACAAGCCTCAAATCAGGGCCTCACCTAAACATGGGCTCCATCACTAGTGATTCCAACCAACCTTCAGGGTCACCATGGTAACATCAGTTGGTCATTAACCTAGAGCTCATCCTGCAGCTTTTTCAGAATCTGCTTTAAAATTCCCTGTAGGATCATTGTGAGATCGTATATATGACAGGTGTGTGTGTGTGTGTGTGTGTGTGTGTGTGTGTGTGTGTGTGTGTGTGTGTGTGTGTGTGTGTGTGTGTGTGTGTGTGTTTTCTCCTAAATCATGTCTATTCACCTGAACTTACCACAGGTGGACTCTGATGAAGCTGTAGGATCGTTGAAAACAGGATGAAGATCATGTCTGACTGCCTTGATGATGATGTTCGTCAAGTCTGCTGTGATTTTATTTGTTGTGAAATGAATAAACTTATAACAACCAGTGGGATGCCAAAGTCAGTTTTATTTAAAACAACAAAGGCTGCACAAAAGTTCTTCACAGCAAAGCAACATAAACAAACAGCAGAAAAGAAAATATTAAAATACTATAAAATACATGAAGAAGGAAAGATGAACAGAATCAGGTCGATGAACTAGAGCTGATGGCTGGTGAGTAGAAGTGGGTCTTTAAGAGTTTGTAGAAATGTTCTGAACAGATCTAATATGGAGAGGTGGGTTGTTCCAGATGCTTCATCACCCTGGAAAAGAAGCATCTTTGCTTCATTTCCATCTCATGTGTCTCAGTAACAAGCTTTCTAAACTGACTCAGATTCGCTAGAGACAAAAATTTCCTGAATCCTTAAAATCTGCTGCTGTTGAGAAGAAACAGAAAATAATAGAGAATCATCAAGTTTTACAGACAAGGTTTTAAATATCCAGTTTATCTGAAAAGTTTGCAGCAGATGTGATTTTAATTATTGTACCATACAGAAATCAGAGGAAGTTAGGTAAGCTCAGAGCATCACGCTCACAGATGAATCTGAGCTGCTCCCAAGAATATGTGGCCCAGCTCTGTGTGACAGTACCATATGGTTTAGGAACCAGCAGAGCAAATGGACCTGAAAAATATGGCTGTTGCATCCAGTACCTACAAATAATAAACACAAACCATCAGTTCTGATAATAAACTATGTGCTGTCTGAAAAAAGTATTTAAAGCTGAACATGATCTCAGTGAAATGTGACCAAGAATTATCTAGAATCTTTCTAAAAAAAACAAACAGAAACTCTCTTACCCCAGAGTGTCCTCATGTCCATCAATCCACACCCAGTTGTTGTTGATTTGCTGTAATCCCAGCCAATATCCATAATATTCATTAAAGTAGGACTCAGAGTGATTAAGGATGAATTCCTGTAAATCAAGATAATCATCATAAACATTCACATTTTTTTTACTTAAGAACATTAAACCTATAACACATCTAAAATATAAATGTTGTATGTAGAGCTCACCTGTTCCTGTGGGCTATTGATAGCAACCAGATCAGCTGATCTGTCCTGGCAGTACTCTCGGCTTTCATCCCAGTTGAACCAGAGACTGTTTTTATTATAAAACAGGTAACATGAACTGTTGAACAGAAGCCAGCCACTCTGACACAGCTGGCAGGCTGAGTTCATAAACAGGAAAATAGAATAAGATTAGAAAATGTTTAGTGAAGTGTGAGGCTTTATTAGAAATACAAAAACAGCATTCTTAGGTAGCAGCAAAAATACATCTTACCCTTTTTTATTAAAAAATGAAAAGGAACTGAACTCAAAATAGAAGAGCACATAAAAGCTTTAGCAGCTATTTATACCATGTCCCAATAAAAAAAAACAGTTAAATGAAATAAGAGAACTAAAATTAGAGGTAAATAAAATACTGGAAGCAAGAACACATTTCCAAACTCAGAGGTTATACTTGAAGAACGTTGATCAAAGTAACAAAACTAGCAAACTTCTTACAAATCAACTGAAAAAGAATAAAGAAAAAAGTTACACTTTCATCGAACTCCAACAGCTGTGATAAATCAACAAATGATCCTAAAGAAATTGATATTTTTACTTTTACTTTACAAGAATGTTTTACTCAGAATAACAATGTTCTCGCTGACTCTGATGTTGAATAACAGTAATCTTCTGAAAGTAAATGAACAACAGAAAACAGGTTTGAAGTCACCTTTAAAGCCATACTATGCAGCTTTTTCATGTTTTTAAATCATGTTCTTGAGCCAGAATGTGCTAAAATGATCCTTTACAGGGTTAATGAAATGTTAAGCAGACCCCCACCGCCCTCTATGGTGAGGGCTGGTCCGGTTCCTGTTGGATTTAGTAAAAGGAGCTGACATGCCTGGCGCTGCAGTCTGCTTCCAGCATGTTTTAGATCATGAACACAGCTGATTTGTCTGATTTAGTGATGAACCGCTCCTGTAGACACTAATGAAGGCTGAGGAGACATTTCAGCAGTTAGATTAGCGAGGAGATAACTTTCACTTTTGCTTTCACTAACATAACACTAGGGGGTGCTAAAAGCAAGCCAAACCTGCCAAGTGAGCCTTTAACAACAACTATGATGCTGTTGAAGGCCGATCCCTGCTATATGCTGCTCCCCTACCACCCAACCTCTCACCCCAGGCCTCTCTGCTGGGGCCTCTGATACTCTGTTCATGATAAAGCCTTGAATGGACTCATGACACATTTTCTTATAAATGCCATACAATATCCTCTTTGAAAATATAAACCTGAATCGTTGCAAAACAAAACTCACTTTTGTTGGGACAGAAGTCTGTTGGGAAGTTGTTGAATGTCAGGATGAATTTTAGAGTCTGATTGAGGTCGTTTATCTCCCATCTCAGCTGATCTGTCAGATTCTCCAGGTTTCCTTTCTCTGCAGTCAGCTGTTTATTCTCTCCCTCATCATTTTCAAGTGTTGCTTCACATTTTGTGTCAGTCAAACTGACTAAAAATGGGAGGAAAAAACATGACATGTCAATAAGTTTGTAGAATCATCAGAGACAGGGGTACTGTACTTTGATTCAATCATATGATTTTCAAAGGATCGGAATTGGTTGGAAAAGATTGGATTTAACCTTATAAAACAACAAACATGACTTCAAATTCATCCTGAGATAGAGATTTTCAAACGGACAGGCTGAGTTTTAATTTCAACAAGTTCCTCTATACAATATTCTTTGTTTCTTGGATGAAAACAACACCATAACATCAGGCGGGATTCAGTCACATGAACATGCTAACATGTTAGCAAGCAGGCTAACACGGAGCTAACTCTCCATTAAGTCCCAGTTTTCTGCGGCAACTTGGACAAAAACATGGAGCCAGCCGACGAGGAAATATAATAAACAAAGAGAAATTGTTAACAGATGCCGAAACGTCAGGGTTTCTCAGTCGCCTTCAGCACCTGAGCCGCAGTAGTTACAGGTGCTGTGCAGAGAAAGGTGAGCCTGCCGGTCGTGATTGCAGCTGATTGCATATTGAGGCTCCCAAAATAAAATTTTGTCTGAAAAAACGTATTGAAGTTTTAAAAAACCAGACTCACCCCAGATGACGCCCCCTATCAGCAGAACACAGAGTATCACCGAACACACCAGCAACACACAGAATCCAGGATGAGCCATTAGTTTACCTGTTGGTAGAGAAAAAAAAAGACTCACCAACATTATGGTTCAATGTTGAAGCTTCTGGCACTATTGTGTTACAATGCTGCAAGAGTCAAACACAGGGAAGACATAAAACTTTATCTAAACAAACCTCAAACCTAAAACTACTACAATTAAACTTGTGTAAACGGGAAAAACATGTTTCTTTTTAACCTGCTGCTGTTTTGGTTTCTGAAACACTGGAGAGAAAGATGAATCTGTAGAAATCTTGTATCTCCATCAAGTTACCACATGTCTAAATAATTCCTGAAGGCTGCCCCAGATTCATTTTCCTTTACACCACACATGCATGCATCAAAGGTCAGAGGAGGTCTGAAGAAATCTGATAAAGTAATAATCTTGGGAATTAAATATTCTGAGAAATTAGGGGTACAGCTGGTAAAAATCTGGGTCGTACAGCTGGATTGGCAGACCGGGGTGATGGTCTTCGTATTTAAAAAGGGGTTCCAACTACAGTGGGATCACACTCCTGAGCTTCCCTAGTAAAGTCTATTCAGGGGTTCTGGAGAGGAGGGTTTTCCGGATAGTCAAACCTTAGATTCAGGAGGAACAATATGATTTTTGTCCTGGCTGTGGAACACTGGACCAGCTCTATACCCTTAGCAGGGTCCTGGAGGGTGCAGAGTTCACCCAACCCATCTACATGTGTTTTGTGGATTTTGAGAAGGCGTTTCACTTTGTTCCACGGGGAGTCCTGAGGGGGCTACTCCGTGAGTATGGGGCACCAGGACCCTTGATATGAGCTGTTAGGTCCCTGTATGATTGGTGTCAGAGCTTGGTCCCCATTGCTGGCAGTAAGTTGGGCTCATTTCCAGTAAGAGTTGGATTCGGCTAAGGCTGCCCTTTGTCACCAATTTTGTTCATATCTTTTATGGACAGGATTTCTAGCTGCAGCCAAGGTACTAAGGGGATCATATTTGGTGGCCTGAGGATCAGGTCTCTGCTGTTTGCAGATATGGTCCTGTTGGCATTATCAGACCATGGTCTAACTTTCACTGTTTGCAGCTGAAGCTAAAAAGGCTAGGATGAAAACCGGCACCATGGTCTAGAGTTGGAAAAGGATTAAATGCCTTCTCTTTAGGTCAGGGACAAGGTCCTTCTCTAAGTGGTGGATTTTAAGTATCTCAGGGTCTTGTTTGTGAATTAAGGGAAAATGAAGCAAGAGATTGGTAGGTAGATTGGTGCTGCATCTGCAGTAATGCATGTGCTCTATTGGTCTGTTGTGGTGAAAAGAGAGATGACCCAAAAGGAGAAGCTCACAATTTATTGGTCAATTTAAAATCCAACCCACATCTGTGGTTATCAGCGTTGGGTAGTGTCTGACAAAACAAGCTTACAGATACATGCGGCTGTAATGATTTTTCTCTAAAAATAGGGTGAGAAGCTTGGTCATCGGGGAGGGGTTCAGAATAGATACACTACTCCTCCATATCAAGAGGAGCCTCCTGGGTGCCTCCCTGGTGAGGTGTTTCATGCACGTCCTAAAGGAAGACCCAGGACACGCTGAAGGAAGTATGTCTCTCGGCTGGCCCGGGAACGCTTTAGGATTCTACCGGAGGAGCTGGGCCAAGTGGCTGGGGAGAGGGAAGTCTGAGCCTTTCTGCTTAGGCTGCTGACCCTGCAACCCGACCCCAGAAGAGCAGAGGAAGATGGACGGACGGACGGACGGATGGATTGATGGATGTTCGGTCATAATTACTAATCTAAACTAGAATTAAAGAAGTTAACCCGGTATTACCCAGAAGTCTCTTACCGTTTTGGTCTCCATTAGGACTGGTATTGATCCCTGCAGAACTCCTTTCTCCAACTTTGACTTAATTTTAGAGAAAAATCAGGAAAAAAAACAAATTTCCATTAGAAAAATGAATAAATAAACTTTTTCACAGAGTAGAATTCATAAAAAAACAAAGTTTAGATTTTTTTAAACTACTTTTAGTTTTTTCCAGCCTGTAGTCTCTTATCTAACACCAAATAGCTGGATTGGACGTAAAAGAAAAAGTTGAAAACATTTCTGTGATCTGTGAAGCATCTGTGTGTCTAAATACAAGAATGACTGAAAGAATCACTCAAACCTGGTGACTCACTTACACAAGAAAGGTTTTCCTAAAGAATGATCAAGGAACTTTTTTTCACACAGTAAAGTTTTTACTATAAATAAACCTTTTACCTTTTCCATATTCAACGGAGTTTTCATAAATCACTGAAGAGTTCTTGTCTTCATTTATTCATTAAAGTGGGAAGAGAAACAGAAACAAACTCTCATTAACAGAAATTACACTTCAGGTCAGTTTCTTACTAAAACTTCAGGTAACGACACAAATCATCAGAAAGCAACAAATCTAAATCACATCAGGTTCAGATTCAGGATTGTAGTAAATTCATGTAGTCATAATAAATATACATTCATTTTAAAATGTTTTTTAGGAGACGAGTGGGTCACACCCTGAACCAGGAGGAAAAAGTAGTAGGAGTATTAACCTTCTAGTTGGGACAACTGGAAAATTCAGACAAATAATAATTTTGTGTTTTTTTTAGCAGCAGTTGCATAAAGAAGTTAAATATCCTTAAAACCAGTGTTTTAGCGTAGAATCAGACCAGCACAAATCTGTAGATGAACCTTCTTTAAATCCTCCTGCCAAACATCATCTGAAGTTAACAAACACAAATCTGTTTCTCACTCAGCTTTAAGAACAGAGAAGAAGTTAGAAATGAATGAAATAACAAAAACTGCCTGTTTGCTCATTTTCTTTAAATCATAAAACACCCAAAAGCTTCTTACCTTGATCAAGTCTGCTGTGATTTTCATAAATCACATCAGAAACGGTTTTTACACCCATCATCAAATATTTGAAGATAAACTTAAAACCAGCGGCTGATGTTAATGGACCGCAGGGATGCTTTAGAATGAAGCGACTCAGAACAGGGACTTGCTTTGTATACAGGCTTTAAAACAGGAAGAGGAAACTTTGTGTCGTGGTTGAAAGACGCCCCATAAGTATTCACCCCTAAACAGTATCTTACTGATCTCACATTTACATCATTCAAACAGAAGTGTGCATCCACACATCAATTCTACCAGTTTTTCCTGGAGACGTGCAATCGTTCTTATTGGTATTTTAAGTTAGTTACCATGGCAATGTCCGTCTGTCAGTTTTCATCCTCTTATCCGAGTTGCATAGGTCCAGCAGAGGAATTACAATAGTAGACAGGATTTTTTGGCCTAATCTGCACCATTTTGAGGGGAGCTGTGAAGCATAAATAGAAACTGAGAGTTTCTGTCCAGCCAAACACAAATCCCACCTGATCTGTCAAGTAATTTGTGTTTTTGGGCTCCAGCATTCAAACAGACAAGTGAAACTTTCACACGTCCTTTATTTTGTTCTTAGCTTTATTAAAAACCTTAAGAGGACGTGTTAAAGATAAACATGTCTTGTATTTATCTTGTGTTTTTAAATAATTTTATATATTTTAATCAATGTTCACTTTCTTTGTAATGTAGAAACAACAGAAGAAGCAAAAACAGACTTCCTAAAAATGATCTATCAGACTGACAGAATCAGCGTGAAACAATGTGTTTGGGCTTTTCCCCAGTAACATTTTGGGGAAAAGGAACTTGCTTGTTCTCTATTAGAAAGTAAGTGTTTTTTTTTCATAGTATGTAAAGCGTCGCATCAACCACAGCTTCTGTTAAATTTATTTTTCAGCTCAGAAGCAGAAGTTTTTGAGATGGTTTCAAAAACAAAGAGACAATTCAATGTGCTTCTCATGTGCAGGAAAAAACAGTGAAAACCTAAAACTGTAGATTTTTAAAATCAGATTTATGAAATTAGATTAAAAAAAATGAAAAGACAAATTTTAAAGAGTGAGCAGGTACAGTGCAGAAGGTGCAGCGCCAGGAACGATCACTCAAAGGCAGCAGATGAATACAAGTTTTAATTGTTGATTTAAAAGTTGGAGCAGATTTGAGGTCATGAGGAAGCTGATTCCATCTGAGTGCAGCATAGCAGCCAAAAGCAGCTTCACCCTGTCTGGTTCTGACCCGGTTCTACAAGCTGACTCTTTCTTAAAGAGTAAGTCACCACCAAATCAACTTTGCAACACACGTTAGACCTGATAATTAAACTCCAATCACTGGGCCACTTGTCACTGGTGAATTTGCTCCAGGCCCAAGAATGTCAGCAGCATCTGTATGATAGGGACGCCCAGCTGAGACATTTTCACCAGGAGACTGGGTGCTTGTTTTACTCCTACCTCCAGCTCCAAGCTCCTCGCTAAATTACATGCTGGAGACGGGGGATAATCATGGAGTCACACAGTGCGTGGGTTAGCCCCATCGTGTTAGTGAACATGTGGCGGTACCAGGTTCTGCATCGACTCTTGCAAGGTCAACGAGGTTTCATGGTTTGACTCTTATCACATGCCCTGAGTTGATGACCTCCTGGACTGGCTGGGGTCGGCCCACTTCTTCACAACCCACTGTAACAAAAGGCTACTGGCTAATTCCCCCGTCCCCATGGTCGAAGGAGAAGACCGACTCCTCTACACCCTCTGGACTTTTTCAGTTTAGGATAATGCCCTTTGGCTTCTTTTTTTTTTTTTTTTTTTTTTTGGGGGGGGGCATGTCACATGAACAAAACAGCTGCAATCTCAGACACCCCGCAGCCTGTGAATAAGAAATGAGTCTGCCAGTTTCTGTGGTTGGTGGGGTACTACTGGCATTTCATCTTGAACTTCTCCAGTTTGACCAGCCCCCTGTCAGACCTGATCAGAAAAGGGGGCCCCAGTGGACGGAACAATGCCAGGCGGCCTTTGAGTCCATAAAGGCTGATTTATGTAGAGGGCCCATACACACCTAACCTCTCTTTCTTGTTTCAGATGAACGTTTTCTCCCAGCAGGAGCAGGGGGCCGACCACCTGGTGCTGCACCTCAGCCATAAGCTGTCGGATCAAGAGTCGAGGTAGCACCATCAAGAAAGAGGTGATCTGGTGGGCAGTTGCTGCCCTCTGCTTTTATCTCTGGGGATGACCTTTCACCCTCTGCTTGGACCACACGCCGCTGGCTCCATCGCAGATCACTCTTTGGTATTTGGAGTTTCAGCCCTTCATGTTCCAGGTGATCCACAGGCAGGGTGCGTGCATGGCCATCGCCAACTTCCTCTTGCAGCCATGAGAGAGAGGAGGAACCAGGCCACGGAAGTGAAGGACGCAGGTGACAGCACACAGCTGGGGACAGGTGTCCTCTCGTTCATTTGGTGGGTAACCGGAGCAAAATGGTTGGAGGAGAGGATCAGGCTCTGTGAGATGAGACTAATTAATCGTGTCTGTACATGGAGTACATGTAGCCTCAACCTTAATAATAATAATAATAGTAATAATAATAATAATAATAATCCAGTGAGACATTTCCATCACCTCTCATTAGTTTGCAGAAAAAAAATCATGAAGATAAAACTTTTTCACATAACACAAAAGTATTGTGAGGAACTTTGACTGTTATTACATATTTTAAAAATATACAGTAAAATTGTGAAATCTTAATTGTTCTTTATTTATTTACATCCCTGAAAATCAAATGTATATTACTCAATTCTATCACTCCTCCTATCCTGTGTGTTTTTTGGCACGTATGCTGCTTTTATGGCGTCTGCACGCATCTCGTGTTCAGTGACGAGCCAACGGCGGCTGGCTTTACCGCATATTTCCAAGTGGCGGCTCAATTTACCGCGGTGAGTCAACGCAGCCAGTGTGAGTGAGAGGTGGACTCAGTGTTGACTACACCTCCTCTCTGGGGGACGGTGGAGGACATTTTTATCTGGTTTAATTATTGTGGAGAACAATCAAGAGACTGTTTTAAGAACATTTTATAGACTTTTGTGTCTGACTTTTAACATTTAGACTGTTATTACTGCCTTGCTCCTGTTAAATAAATTGTTGCTCATGCCTCAAAGCAGTTGCTATCTGTTCTTTGGGTTGTGTGTGGTAACACCCCCCATATCAAGAACAAAGAGCTGTGATTGGCCACATATGTTTTCATGATTTAGTCACATTTTATGAATGGTGCTCACAAGTCTGCCCATAGGCCACACTTTGGACACCCTAGCTAAGAAGTTTAGTTTTGCTGTGGATCTTCATCCTTGGTTTTTATGTTTTACATACTGAGGACGGCATGTAAAACAGGACTAATCCTTGAGAACTGGAGCAGTTAGGAGAATCTGCTCAGAGACAACCTGGTAAAGGAAGAACAGGACACACGTTGGGTTTTAGGATCTGTGGATAATCTAAGATCCTACAAACATCAAGTAAGTCTTTCTGATTTAAGTTATCACCATCTTTTTTAAATGTTCTTTTCATATTTTGTTTCTCTGAGGAGAAAATAAAAAATGGTTCCTTTTTACTTCTGAAAAACTTTAGCAGGATTATAGAAACCAGGATTGTCTAACTGACACACAGAAGATACAATGATGTTCATAATCTCTGTTCACTTTTAAAGGATCACTGGTGAAACATCAAGCAATCATGAAACGCATCCTAAAGCTCTTGTGTCTGACAGGTCGGTGCCTCTCCAAACCTACCTTAAATGTCAAACTCAACCCCTTACCTTCTCATTTGACCGTTTCTGAATACTTTTACACACGTTTGTTTTTGAATACAGTTGTTGTAGAAATAAAAGCTTAAACCGTGACTCTTATGCTGCAGGATTGTGCTTCCTGTCTCTCTGCGTGCGCGTACATCCATACCTCTTATTCCAAACTCCTAAAACTTGGACAGATGCACAGAGCTACTGCAGAGAGAAATGCACTGACTTAGCCACCATGGAGGACATGAAAGACATGGATGCAGTTCTTAACTACGTTGGAGACAGCTACAGTGATGATGCTATATGGATTGGGCTGCAGAAAGGAAACAACCCAAGGTGGATCTGGTCTCTGGCAGACGAGGATCTCTACAAGAATGGAGAAAAGACTTATTTTAAGTGGGCATCAAACTCAGGCTACAACTGTGCAACTTTAAATAACGGGCTACTCTACTCTACCTACTGTTATTATAACCTGAATGCAGTCTGCTTTGATCGTGAGTCATTCCTTAAATCACCCCTCCTTTTTGTTTTGTTTGGGTTTTTTGGGTATCAGACAGTGATGTTTGTTGCCAAAAAGATAATATTAACTAGGTTTTTGAGTAAATTACAGTTTGATATAATAAAAGCTTATAAGTAGGTTTGGATGTGATCTTCCAGAAGGGATAAAACTGTCAAACTTTCCTTTTTAGGAACCAAACAAGGAGCAGATCAATACAGCCTCTCACCGCAAATGATTTGGACTGCTGCTCGGGATTTCTGCAGACAAACCCACACGGATCTGGTCAGTTTAAGGAACGATTCAGAATACCAGACGGTCCAGGGAATAGCTAATGGAGCGAGTGTGTATGTTGGGCTTTTCTATGATCCCTGGGTGTGGTCAGACCTGTCTGACTCCTCGTTTAGATTCTGGAGACCAAGCCAAGGGGTTTCTGCTGCAGGTACTCAAAACTGTGTCGCTATGCTGAAAGTGGAATCTGGTAAATGGGGAGACAGGAGTTGTACAGAAACACATCCGTTCCTCTGCAAATGCAGTGAGTAAAGATTTAAACCAGTTAATGTTCATTTTAATGTCCAACATGAAGATGGAGTCTTTATTTAAGGGTTTATTTTGGTTGCTAGGTGAAAGTCAGCTGCAGTTTGTTAAACTGAGGATCAGCCCACTGGACTCAACGCTGGATCTAAACGACCCAGAAGTGCTAAACAGCATCCTGCAGCAGGTGAGTCCTAAAGATCTAGTTTTAGTTCACAAATTAACACTTTTCTTCTCTTAAATAAAAACCTGAATTTTGTCTCTGTTGCAGATGCAGAATAAGCTGAGTAAGAACATTTCTGAAGTTGTTCGTCTGCAGTGGAGAAACCACTCTGATGGTCGAGTCTTCGTCAGGGACTCTGATGGAAACGACCCGTGAGGAAAACAGGAGGCAACACAGAATTGAGTCCATGAGGAGATGATTTAGGATTTATATTTACAACAGAAATATTCGCTGGTTACATTCTAGCTTAATGACGAACGGCTCAGAGGGAAACAAAGAGTTAAAAATAACATTAAAAATTCAGTAAACTTTCTTTTTAAGCTGATATTCCAGTAATGTGACTGAATGCTCATAATTAGTAGAAATATGTCCATCAGGATTAATGGGGTGTTGTTAATAACTATATTCTGTTGTGCATGCCTAGTTCTTAGTGTTTGCAGGTAAACCAGTGCACCGTGTAGAAAAACATCCTGCTGTTTAATCTGCTCCCATTCTGAGAAACTTCATCTTCTATTTGACTTATCTGGTCCAGGAAATAGCTTTCATATTAATGAGACAGGCTGAGGTTTATAAGCTTTGCAAATGTCTGCAGACATGCAAAAAAGTCAATGAATCGAGAAGAACTCATTCCTAAGCGGCTGCAGTTTTGTTTAAGTGATAATCTGATTGCAATTGTGTGTGCAGAAGAAGGAGATTAGAGAGGAGGACTCCATGTCCTCATTAGGAGACAAATAGAGTCCCTGAATAAACAAAAAAGAAAATAATAAACGTTTTCTTGAAATAAATCAGTTTATTCTTATTACAAGGGAAACTTTGTGAATAAAAATCCATCTGAATAAAAGCTGAATGTACATTTTGTTTGTTTGAAAGTTGTTAATAAAATTTTTAGAAGAAGTAACACAAACGGCGACCAGCATCCTGGCATGCGTCGCAGTCGATGACGCAATGCTCACTGTCCCAATTCGGCAATTATTTGCACACTTGTGTACTACGCACTTGATCTGCGCACTTCCTCCAAATGCACTTAACAGAAGACCGTAGGGTGCAATGCGAGTATTGGGATTGGGTCTAAGTATTCTAGCTGTGATGTCATAAAGGTTTGACATCCTGGGAGTGACATCTTAAGTGAGAAAGTCACATGGTCACATCAGATTTGTAGGGACAAGAAGGCCACTTAAGACAGCTTTGGCACAGATGAAAGGAAGGAACAAATCACATCCTGCATCATTCACCCAATCTTGTCCTGTTAAAACAAATAAAAATGAAATTAGCATCATCATGTTTCTGCTGAAGATGTTTTATTATTATTCATAAATAAAAATATGACAACAAAAGAACAGCAAAAAAGAGCTAGATGCTGTGATATTACGAATCATTTATTTGAAAAAAACTTTTTGCATTTTTTTTTTTGCTACACAGTTATTAATTCTTACCATTCAGGTTGATTTCCATACAATCCTCACTTTTTAAATAATAGGGCTTGTGATCGTGTCGTCATCGGCCGCCATGTTGGAAGCCTCGTTACTTGTTTATTGTAACTTCAGACAACAGTGCGCACAGTTCTGCGGCTTCATTTAATCTATTATTCATTTGATCGCTTATTATTCACCCATGGTAAATCGTTGCTGTGTTGTGAGGTGCAACAGCGCAACAACATCATGATCGCCAGTGACAAAAAGGTAAAAAAACTTCTTCTGCTACCCTTCTTATATGGGATGATAATTTTGATTGTTTTACTAGAAAAACCAGCAAATGAAACATATACCTCTCATCCGGACGTTTACATCCGCTCACACCACAAACAAGAAAGCCGAAAAATACCTTAATGCAGAGCTGCGGTAGCAGCAAGTTGTCGTCGGTGCTCCAGTCTTTGGTCTTTCATATGGATCCAAACCGTTTATAATCCTGATTTTGTCCACATACTGGTCCCTAGCTTCCTTATTTAATGTATCCCTGTATATTCCGCACCATTTTCGGGATTTTAACATGTTGTTTAACACATTCTTTCCCCCAAATCTGCTTCTTCTCTGCGATTTACTGTTTGTTTCTATGGTTTGTTTACACCCGTGAGGCTTCCAACATGTCCGCCACGTCCCAGAATGCAACGCATAATCACGTGTGATCCCAAGCCCTATTGTTTGGTTCCCCAGCGTGCCAGTTGGTGAAGTCAAACTTTGAACCATCAGACCACATCCACACACCATCCTAAAGCAATAACAGATTTAACGGGGAGTTTTTTATGTATAAAATTAAAGCAGAAAAAAAATTGTAAAATTCCCCATTTTAGTTTTTTTATGCTAACCTTTACTCCATCATTGCCTCCAACCCAAGATGTTGTGTGAGCTCCGGTTTTCTGGTAGATCAGATCCATAATAAAGTTGTACTCACGTGAACTGTGAAAGGAGGCCAGATTTCCACCAAGAGAGAGGCAGTATATCTGTGGAGGAGGTGATAAAAAAAGACCATGAAAGATGAAAGGAAATTTCTATCTATGTAGATAAGTAATATTTATGTTATATAGAAAAAACTCTTTATGAATATGTGGCAGCGTGGACTGGTTCAGCTGCTGCCAATTTCCCTTAATGAGGGAGTCAGCTAATCAGAGCCCTGGTGGCTTCCTTTAAAAGGCTCACCAGGGCAGGTGGCTTTAGTTGGCTGATTACTGTCACTCCCGGCAGTGGCAGCTGGCATGGGACCGAGTTCATGAAGCCGTCAGCAAGGACTCATACTGGCCATTGGCCGACGGAGTCGCAGCGGCAGGCGGGGACGGTGCTGGGCACCCATGGAGGATCCAGTGTTCTGGAGGAGCTCAGCCACTCCACTGATGCGGATGGGACCGCGTTGGGTTGCTGCTGTGCAAGCTAAAGGAGCTCTGCGGTGACTGCGACCGAAGCTGCAGGCTGCATGGAGTAGGACCCTGGTCCGGGGTTCATATTCCTACCTGGTGTCTTTGGAGCGGCCTGACAAGGACCCAAGTGGGCTGGAACCGAGCTTCGATTATGGCCAAGACTCTTCTGCCATCTTTAATGACTGCAATCCCTGCAGCGATGTGGACCACGACTGAGTGGAGTCATGGAACGTGTTTTTATTGTCTTATATCGCTTTTAACTATGTTTTATTCCATTCTCTAGTGATGGTGATGTGAAGCCTTTTGAACCAACAAAGCTTTTCAATCCAATTGTATTGAAAAAAGGTTCAAGGCTCGATGCTTCAGAACTCTGTGAGGACATCTGCTGGTCAATGTTTGTATTGTTTCCAGCCAATTCCACTCTGTTGAAAATGAATGGTGGATTTAACTTTATGGACAAATAAATCATTATAAAGCCTCCCCAGGATCATATAATAACTGTATTTTGCATTTTAACATTACATTAAATATAATAAAATCACTGTTCTTGGTGTAAATATTTGAGTTCATTATTCATGGAGGGATATCAGTAAAGGAGTGTTTCACAAATATCTTCATATATTTCAATAATCACAATGTATAGTTGAGCAAGATTGTGTCCTCACTAATATAGCTCACTAATGTGGTGCCCAGCCGTGTAAATTTTCAAAACTTATTTGGAGAGATTCAATTGAAAAATTCCCACATCTCAGAACCCCCCCCCCCTTTGCAACATGATATGTTTTTTGCAGCTCAGTGTTTTATCAGGGAATACTGGAAGAATCCCACACCGTCAGTCTCAGGTCTCACCGTCACTCGCCACAAACACCAAAAACAGTGCCTCCCTGTTTGGGAAGCTTTAAATAATTGAAACGCGCTGTGTGAAGCGGTCACGTGGGTGGGACGGTGAAACGAAGCCTCGTCAGTCATTGGTCACGTGACTTTCAGCAAACAAATCAAGCTCCGACACAGTGCTTTGCTCTGCGGTGGTTCGTTTTGGTGATACAAGCTTCGAATCCTGCGTGTCACAGGTAACATCACTACTACATACTACACCTTTTACTTTTTGGAAAAATCACTCTTCTGATTTTTGGTGAATTTTTGAAACTTAGAAATTTCAATAGCTTCTACACTGTAAACTCAACTGACCCAAAAATGGTCCCAAATTATGCCCACTTACCTGCTCTCCATACTACACCTTTTACTTTTGGGAAAAATCATTCCTCTGATTTTTGGTGACTTTTTGAAACTTAGAAATTTCAATAGCTTCTACACTGCAAACTCGACTGACCCCAAAATGGTCTCTACTTATCCCCAGTTACCTGCTCTACATACTACGCCTTTTTTTATATATATTTATATATTTTTTAAATTTCTAAGTTTCAAGTTTTTGATTAATTTTTAAAAAATATATAAATATATAAAAAATAAAAGGTGTAGTATGTAGAGCAGGTAACTGGGGATAAGTAGAGACCCTTTTTGTGTCAGTAGAGTTGACAGTGTAGAAGCTATTGAAATTTCTAAGTTTAAAAAATTCACCAAAAATCAGAGGAATGATTTTTCCCATAAGTAAAAGGTGCAGTTTGGAGAGCAGGTAGGTGGGGATAAGTAGAGACCATTTTGGGGTCAGTCGAGTTTGCAGTGTAGAAGCTATTGAAATTTCTAAGTTTCAAAAATTCACCAAAAATCAGAGGAATGATTTTTCCAAAAAGTAAAAGGTGTAGTATGGAGAGCAGGTAAGTGGTGATCAACAGGAGGCGATTTTGTGTCAGTAGAGTTTACAGTGTAGAAGCCATTGAAATTTCCAAGTTTAAAACATTTATTTTAAAATTTACAAAAATCAGATAAGTATTTAAAAAAACAAATAAAAGGTGTACTATGGCGAGAAATTAACCAGTGATCAGCTGTCATAATGTTGTGTCACTACAGTGTACAATGGAGCAATTACTGAAATGTACAACATTTCAAATTTCAGCTAAAATTAAAATTATATCTCTGGATTAAAGTAACTGGTGTAGTATGTTTAGCATATGTTTAGTGTTAGATTTTGTGAATATGGTGACACTTCAGTGTACCAGGGTAGAGATTTTGATTTTTTTTTAACCATTACACGTTTCAGGTCTTTCTATTTGCAGACGGTCCCTATATGTCCGGGGAATTTACGTTGGCTCACAGAGGACAATTTCAAAGATTTTAACGCGTGGGGTGCTCGTCACGTCTTTTACTTCTAAAAAGAAGGTTGTAGCTTGTTCACTACCTTGCCACGATACTAAAGAGGTGTGTTTTGTGTCAAAATAGCATTCGGGTCAAAAGTTATTGAGCCGCAAATGTCAAATCTGTGAATATCTTGCTAACTTTACCGAAGTTATTTAAAGACTGTTTAGCTTACCTCAATAAACTAGAGCTACTTTCTCATAAGGGGAGCTAGTGTAGGAATAACTGAATCCTTTCCCAGAAAAAACCAGGGCACAGCCGAAGTCAACAGACTCAGAGCAGCATCTCTGGACCTGGAGTTGGCCCTGACATCAGGGAGCCACCGGCTTCAGGATTCTACGATACCTTCTACCAACAGTCGGTGGGGGTCAGAACAAGGAACAGTGTGGAGAAAACTCTCTTGGCCAGCACGTGCCCTGAGTCCAAGTCAGTAGTAAGGTAAGCCTGAGGACTACACACACTCTTTAGAGTGCATTAAGGTTCCTCTCACGCAAGTAGGTCTCTGCGAGCTCGAATCTAGCTTGACCATTAAAGTGATCAAGGGTTTGGACTGCATGTTGGGTTTCACAAATGCTGCATTCATGGGCGAGTGTGTCGATAATGCCTTGGTGTCGAGTTACAATTTAAAAGAGGAACTGACAGAAATAAATAACAGCACCGAGAGTGGAGCTTTTATAAAGGAAATTATTAATCGATCAAGAATTGCGATTAAATAAAAATTCCTAAAGGCGAAAACCACGGTTTCCTGTTCTCACAAACTTAACCAAAAAAATGTTTCAGGTGGTCATACTTTTCTGCAAATAATTTTTTTTTTAACCTTGGCATTACACTTATTTTTTAACCTTAGCAAAAAAGTCAAAGAAAAACGTGTCTCACCAAAGAGTTCCTATTGACGAACACACATTATAAACAAGTTAATCCATATCCTTAAGATTCCACACTCAATCCACTTCTCAGGATTTCAATCAGAGATATAAACATCACGTACACACATAGTCCTTTAGGTAACCAGGCGGTTGAACTACATGTCCAGATCTTGTGATGGTGCCCCGTAGGCTCACTGTGCACAGTGACGGTAATGAGTTGTCCCCCAGCCCGAGGTTGTCTTGACCTGTCCGTGTTCACATCCACTGCCCTTCTCAGATGGCAATGATTCCTTCTCAGGATTCTGTCCGTTCGTAAGAACATTCTAAATTGAATTCATAGGAAGGAATATTTCTACGAATGTTTGATGAACGAGGCCCCTGGTCTCTTTACTGTTCTCCCGTTTACAGGGGCGGTCCTAGACCATTTGGCGCCCTAGGCGAGCTCAAGCATTGCCCCCCCCAAAGAAAAAACACGAAACTACCTTGTTGTCAAATCGCTGTACATTTATTTAAACTATTCTAGTAAATCATGCAACAATATGTTCACATTTCTTCAAAGTAAATTATTCGTTTTCATGGCTGGTCAAAGCAGCACTTACATTTTCAAAGTAACTCAGTTCTCTATGTGTTAAGAAAAATCTTTTGCAGGAAAAAGTTTGCACCAAAAACAAGCTTCTTATGATTATTTTTCTCCATTTACTGAGGTTCTGCTAAAGTGATAGTAGAAACTTCTTCCATCGTGTCAGAGGAAAAATGAAGTCAGGTGTTACCTGATGTGGTCCTGTCCAAATGTGATGATGGACCGACACTTCTTACTGCATCTACAGGACACATGAAGCACAAATTCTGATCTGAAACATGAGATGTATTACACCACATGTACACAAAATATAGAATAACTATAACACATGTAAATAGCTACTGTGTGACTGCAACACAAATTGCAACCTGATATATTTTTAAAGAATGCATTATTCCATGAATAAAATAGAGTTATAGATAAAAAATTGTATAATTAATTAGGCACACAGCAAATGTGGAATCAATGTTGCTGTCAATATGAGCAGAAGTCACTCACCTGAACAACCAGGTGCCGTAGTTAGTGGCAGGAGGAGCAGCATGTTCTTGTAACGTCTCCTCTGGTGGCTCTAAGTCCATACATATAATGAGAAAACCAGAGGAAATACATTGGATGTCATGGTACCACATTTTTCACACAAGTCACTATTTTATTCATAAGTATTTACCGACACGATAGACTCACCTGAGGAAAGCAGAGAAGCTGAGGAGCATGGCTGGACACAAGATCCAGCTGCAGGTTGTCCCAGAGTGAGTGTAAATGATGTAACAACCAGGCGTATTATCAGCATTGTTCAACTCAGTTGTATTTATATAATTTATTCAAGTTGAAAAAAATTTCAACTTTGACTTTAAGTTGGACCTGTAGTTTGACTGTGGTTAGATGTAAAACTGTATTTCACTGATAAACAGGGAAAATAACCTGGATGCCAAGAGTGTACAAAGCTATTATAGCTGCTAAAATCCATCCTTCCTAATATTTATTTCTCAAATAATAAAGTTAAGTTTGGATTACTCTTAACTTTTTAATTTCCTAGAACACGATGACCCCAGCTGTTGTTTCGCTGTCACGGTGCAGTAGGGTGACCAGATGTCCCGCTTTGTGCGGGACAGTCCCGCATTTTCATCACTTTTCACACGTCCCGCAAATTGAGACAATGTCCCGCATTGACAGTCTCCCGTTCCGAATTTCAATCTTGCATAAACGCTGTGGAGAAAGCCGCCTGTTGCCGTCAGTCGAACCAGGAGGCGGGACTTTACCGCCGGTCCGGAGCGCTTGGGGCGCGCACCCGAACCACCAAAACAGAAGCGTCAGCGAGAACGGAGGAAAGATGAACACCGTGGCGAAAATGCTGTTAGAATAAACTCGTGGGTTAAAAGTGTTCATTGAGACTCTGTCAGGGTCTTTGTGTTGTTTCTCAGAGTCATTTTTTGTGTCACGGCGCGGAGTCTGATATGAACCAGAGCAGAGAATCCAAGAGTCACACAAAAATATGTTGGTCTGAACTGAAGCAGGTTCCCAGTAAGTAGACAGGTCCCACACGAGTTTCTAACACACACAAGGTGCTGGAGTTGTTTTTATTTTAAATACATACAAGCTAAACTCTGTTAAAGCACATTAAAGAGAGAATTAAATGTAAGCCTTCATTATTTTTCTCAGAACTTTGAGGAAAAAAGTCATTCTAGGGAACCCTGTTAGATTAGATCTGAATTTAAGTCAGTGATGTTTTTTCTCTCTCCCCTAAATATTTACTAAAAAGATGTGTCGTCATTTTTGAAAAAAAAAAACACCATTTTGTTTCTGAATTAAGAAAAAATAGCAAAAAAGTATGAATATTTGTTGATTTTATTGGAAAATGTATTAAAACAAACTTAAATAGATCTAAAATTGTTACTGGTACTTTTACTGTCATTCTGTTGTGGAAAATATTCAATGAAAACTCTGAAAAGCTGCTAAAACCTGCATATTTTTTTACTGTGGGCCTTTCTATATTATTAAAATTAGTTGATGGGTTTAAAATCCTTTTAGCTAAAACTAATCAGAACCACTAGATTCTAGTGGTTCTGATTAGCACATCAATATCAGAAGTCACATCCTGAGTGGCAGCCAACTTCAGGTGGAGCCTGAGGACAGTGTGTCTAAAACAGTTCAACCACAACATCACTATTAATCATAAAACACCTGAAATATATTTGAAAATTTGAAATACAAAAAAATAAAATTCCTCAGTGATTCAAAGAACTAGATCACATGGCTATATCAGAGATTTTCATGCAGCACTTTAAGTTTATTTGACACCTGATACCTGACATCTTTTAGCTTTCACCAGAGCATCAATATCAGCAGTTTTTTTAATTGAAAAATTAGAGTTTATTTTCACTCTAAATTGTTTATCAAAGTTTACACAATCATCTCGCGGGCCGGATTTAACCTGTTTGCGGGCCGGGTCCGGCCCGCGGGCCGTATGATTGACACCCCTGCACTAGAAGGTCCAAAGAGCCTGAGTTAAGCTGTGGTAATGAGAGGAGCTGTGAAATAGTCTGAAAACTTTTGCTTGTTCAAGTTGAATTGAAATAGAATATATAGTTCAGGAAATATATGATGATAATATTTATAATAACTATGTATATTTACCAGTGATGTTGGAGCTAAAAGGCAGAAAATAAGTTTTTTTTTTTTACTTTTTAACTTTATCTTGTTAAATTGGAATTTTACGTTGTCCCACATTGAGTAGTCTCTGTCCCACATTTGGCGAGTTGGGATCTGGTCACCCTACGGTGCAGCTAAATGTGCACTGACCAACTCCGGTCTCCGTGAAGGGGGGGCGGGGATTTTCCGGGAAATTTCCGCGAGACAGAACCACAACAGAACGTGACGTCACACCCTTGTTAACTTAGATGACATGACTTTGCTTTGGCTACTGTCAACTAGCTAGTACTGTTATATGCTAATCGGAGAATATGAAACAAACAAACCTAAACAAAAGTACATACCTTTGTCCTTTGCAACTTTCTCTTGTTCTTTTTTCTCCCTCAAAACGGCGCCCCTCATCCTCGCAGGGGGTCAGCCGTTCACACACAGAACCCGACCGTACGTCCCACATGTGTCTCTGCTAGCAGGTTCTGAGCAGAACAGGGCAGGCAGCCGAGCTCAGAGTGGGATTGAAGACAGCTGGATTGAAATATCACTGGCTTTGTTCAGTAAATTAGCATATTATTTTTAATTTTATTGCAGAATACAGATATAAATTGACAGCTGAATGTTATGATGCTTTTTCTTTGGGGAGTGAGTGGTGGTGTGAGCGCAGTTTGGCGCCCCCTTCTGGATGGCGCCCTAGGCGGCTGCCTAGTTCGCCTGTAGGACGGACCGCCACTGCCCGTTTACATGATTAGGGCTCAAACAGAAGTGTGCATCAACACATATCACACATCAATTCTAACGGTTTTACCGGGGGACATGCAATTGCTCCTATTGGTATTTTGAGTTAGTTACCATGGCAATGTCTGTATATCAGTTTTCATCCTCTTATCCAAGTCCCAGTTGCACAGGTAGTAGCTGTTACTGGGCTCGCTCCAGCATTCGAACAGACAAGTGAAACTTTCACACGTCCTTTATTTTGTTCTTAGCTTTATTAAAAACCTCATGAGAACTGAAACTAATGAACTTTTGATGTGTTCAAGATAAAAATGTCTTCTGTTTATCTTGTGTTTTATATATTTTAATCAATGTGATTCAGTTAACTACTTTCTTTACACCGAACGTGCAAGCTTTTCAGGAATATATAAATAATATATTTTATATTATATTTTTTATAATATATAAAAGATTGATTTTTCTTCTTCTTCTAACACTTTCTTTGTAATGTAGAAACAGTAGAAGCAAAAAAAGACTCCCTAAAAATTATCTATCAGTCTGACAGAATTCAGCGTGAAACAATGTGTTGGTGCTTTTCCCGGATAACATTTTGGGGAAAAGGAACTTGCTTGTTCTCTATTAGAAAATAAATTTGTTTTTTATCATACTATGTAAAGCGTAGCATCAACCACAGCTTCTGTTAAATTTATTTTTCAGCTCGGAAGCAGAAGTTTTTGAGATGTTTTTAAAAACAAAGAGACAATTCAATGTGCTTGTCATGTGCAGGAAAAAACTGTGAAAACCTAAAACAGTAGATTTTTTAAAATCAGATTTATGAAATTAGATTCAAAAAAATAAAATATAAAGTTTACAGAGTGAGCAGGTACAGTGCAGAAGGTACAGCACCAGAAAAAAAATCACTCAATCAGTGTTTCAATTGTTGATTTAAAAGTTGGGGCTGGTTTGAGGTCATGAGGAAGCTGATTCCTTTTTTTTTTCTCCTTCCGTGTCCTGTCCGGCTGTATAGCAATTAAAATTGATGTCTGAGTGCCAAAAACAAGCCTTACAGTTTTACTCTCACAGGTGAAGCGTTATAGATTCAGCTATATTGCCCTGCCTGATATCAAAACTTTATTAGAAATGCTTTGTTGTTGTTTTAAATTCCAACGAACACGGAGACAGAAATGAAAGAGAGAGGGGGGAGAGAGAAGGAAGGAAGCTGATTCCATCTGAGTGCAGCATAGTAGTTAAAAGCAGCTTCACCCTCTCTGGTTCTGACCTGGTTCTACAAGCTGACTCCTTCTTAAAGAGTAAGTCACCCCCAAATCAACTTTGCAACACACGTTAGACCTGATAATTAAACTCCAATCACTGGGCCACTTGTCACTGGTGACAAGAATGTCAGCAGCATCTGTATGATAGGGACGCCCAGCTGAGACAATTTCACTGGGGGACTGGGTGCTTGTTTTACTCCCTACCTCTACCTCCAAGCTTCTTGCTAAGGAGGAGGCTACTGGCAAATTCCCCTTTCCCCATAGTCGAAAGAGAAGACCGCCTTCTCTACACCCTCTGGACTTTGTCAATTCAGGATGATGTCCTTTGGCTTGTTTTGAGCTCTGGCCACTTTCCAGAGACTGATGGACCAGGTCTTACGTCCCCATTCCAGCTACGCGGTGGCCTAATTGGATCATGTCATCATGCACAGCGACACATGAGGGGACCACATGCAGCATGTTGCCGCTGTGCTGACAGCTAACCCCCGGGAGTGCTCTGTGGTTCGCAGAGAGGTTTTTGTTCTTGATATGGAGGGTTGGGGCGGTGGGCGTAAGATATCACTACATGTACTTCAGGTGAACCAATAATCCAGTGAGACATTTGCATCACCTCTCAGTTTGCAGAAAAAAATCATGAAGATGAGACTTTTTCACATAACACAAACATATTGGGAGGAACTTTGACTGTGTATACTTTTAAAATATACAGTAAAATTGTGAAATATTGTTATTTATTTATTTATATCCCTGAAAATCAAATGTATATTGTTCAGTCATGCTTTGATTTTAGCACTCCTCCTGTCCTGTGTGTTTTTTTGGCACGTATGCTGCTTTTACCATAAATTATGACGTCTGCACGCATCTCATGTTCAGTGAGGAGCCAACGGCGGCTGGCTTTACCGCATATTTCCAAGTGGCAGCTCAAATTTCCGCAGTGAGTAAACGCAGCCAGCATGAGTGAGAGGTGAGACATTTTTATAGACTTAATTCTGGCTTCTAACATTTAGAGTTTTATTACTTCCTTGCTCCTGTTAAATAAATTGTTGCTCATGCCCCGAAGCAGTTGCTATCTGTTCTTTGTGTTGTCTCCAGCTCAGTGGCCTAGTGGTTTGAGTGTCCGCCCTGAGACTGGGAGATCGGGGTTCAAATCCCAGTTGGGTCATACCAAAGACTTTGAAAAAATGGGACCCAATGCCTCCCTGCTTGACACTCAACATTAAGGGGTTGGATTGGGGGGTTAAACCACCAAATGGTTCCCAAGCGCAGCTGTGTCTGGAGCTCACCGCTCCCCCAGGGATGGGTCAAATGCGGAGAACAAATTTCACACACACCAGTGTGTGTGACAACTAGTGGGACTTTAACTTTTAACTTTGTCTGCGGTAACATACCCCCCCCCCCCCCCCCCCCCCCCCCCCCCCCCCCCCCAACCCTCCATATCAAGAACAAAGAGCTGTGATTGGCCACACGTTTTTATGATTTAGTCACGTTTTATGAATGGTGCTCACAAATCTGCCCATAGGCCACACTTTGGACACCCTGGCTAAGAAGTTTAGTTTTGCTGTGGATCTGCATCCTTGGTTTGTATGTTTTACATACTGAGGAAGGCATGTAAAACAGGACTAATCCTTGAGAACTGGAGCAGTTAGGAGAATCTGGCAAAGGAAGAACAGGACAAACTAAGATCCTACAAACATCAAGTAAGTCTTTCTGATTTAAGTTATCACCATCTTTTTTAAATGTTCTTTTTGTTTCTCTGAGGAGAAAATAAAAAATGATTCCTTTATACTATTTTTTTCCTTTTTACTATTATTCCACTTTTAAAGAATCACTGGTGAAACATCAAGCAATCATGAAACGCATCCTAAAGCTCTTGTTTCTAACAGGTCGGTGCCTCTCCAAACCTACCTTAAATGTCAAACTCAACCCCTTACCTTCTCATTTTGAATACGGTTGTTGTAGAAATAAAAGCTTAAACCGTGACTCTTATGCTGCAGGATTGTGCTTCCTGTCTCTCTGCGTGCGCGTACATCCATACCTCTTATTCCAAACTCCTAAAACTTGGACAGATGCACAGAGCTACTGCAGAGAGAAATGCACTGACTTAGCCACCATGGAGGACATGAAAGACATGGATGCAGTTCTTAACTACGTTGGAGACAGCTACAGTGATGATGCTATATGGATTGGGCTGCAGAAAGGGAACAACCCAAGGTGGATCTGGTCTCTGGCAGACGAGGATCTCTACAAGAATGGAGAAAAGACTTATTTTAAGTGGGCATCAAACTCAGGCTACAACTGTGCAACTTTAAAAACGGGCTACTCTACGTGGACATCTGTATAAATAACATGCATTCAGTCTGCTTTGATCGTGAGTTATTCTTTTTATCACCTGCTGTTTCTGTTTTTAGTGTTTGGATGTTTTTTTACCAGTTCCAAAAAGATAGTATTAACTCTTGTTTTTGACCAAATTACAGCTTGATATTACAAAAAGCTTTTATGTAGCAGACGGGTTATAAACTGTCAAACTTTGCTTCTCAGGAACCAAACAAGGAGCAGATCAGTACAGCCTCTCAGAGCAAATGATTTGGACCGCTGCTCGGGATTTCTGCAGACAAAACCACACGGACCTGGCCAGTTTAAGGAATGATGCAGAATACCAGATGGTCCAGGGAATAGCTAATGGGGTGACAGCGTATATCGGGCTCTTCAGAGACCCCTGGGTGTGGTCAGACCTGTCTGACTCCTCGTTTAGGTTCTGGAGACCAAGCCAAACTGTTTTTTATGGAAATGCTCAAAACTGCGTCGCTATGCTGAAAGTGGAATCTGGTAAATGGGGAGACGTGAGTTGTACAGAAACACATCTGTTCCTCTGCAAATGCAGTGAGTAAAGATTTAAACCAGTTAATGTTCATTTTAATGTGCAACATGAAGATGGATTCTTTATTTAAGGGCTTATTTTGGTTGCTAGGTGAAAGTCAGCTGCAGTTTGTTAAACTGAGGATCAGCCCACTGGACTCAACGCTGGATCTAAACGACCCAGAAGTGCTAAACAGCATC
>SSNS01000288.1:647020-765136 GCA_006937985.1 Aphyosemion australe | reverse complement strand
AAGATCTAGTTTTAGTTCACAAATTAAACATTTTCTTCTCTTAAATAAAAACCTGAATTTTGTCTCTGTTGCAGATGCAGAATAAGCTGAGTAAGAACATTTCTGAAGTTGTTCGTCTGCAGTGGAGAAACCACTCTGATGGTCGAGTCTTCGTCAGGGACTCTGATGGAAACGACCCGTGAGGAAAACAGGAGGCAACACAGAATTTAGTCTATGAGGAGATGATTTAGGATTTATATTTACAACAGAAATATTCACTGGTTACATTCTAGCTTAATGATGAACGGCTCAGAGGGAAACAAAGAGTTAAAAATAACATTAAAAATTCAATAAACTTTCTTTTTAAGCTGCTATTCCAGTAATGTGACTGAATGCTCATAATTAGTAGAAATATGTCCATCAGGATTAATGGGGTGTTGTTAATAACTATATTCTGTTGTGCATGCCTAGTTCTTAGTGTTTGCAGGTAAACCAGTGCACCGTGTAGAAAAACATCCTGCTGTTTAATCTGCTCCCATTCTGAGAAACTTCATCTTCTATTTGACTTATCTGGTCCAGGAAATAGCTTTCATATTAATGAGACAGGCTGAGGTTTATAAGCTTTGCAAATGTCTGACATGCAAAAGAAAAAAGTCAATGAATCGAGAAGAACTCATTCCTGAGCAGCTGCAGATTTGTTTAAGTGATAATCTGATTGTAATTGTGTGTGCAGAAGAAGGAGATTAGAGAGGACTCTATGTCCTCATTAGGAGGCAAATAGAGTCCCTGAATAAACAGAAAAGAAAATAATAAACGTTTTCTTGAAATAAATCAGTTTATTCTTATTAAAAGAGAAACTTTGTGAATAAAACCACTGGAAACTTTACTGAATATAATTTCAAGTCATTGAGAATTCTTTTGAGCTTTTATTTAAATCATAAGCTGATGTGTTTGTAACTTTTAAAAGGGAATATTGCTGCGTGTTCATCACAGCCTCTTACTAAAGGTTACTGCTCTTCCTTTTGTACATTTGTCTTTAATTTGTTCATAATAAGGTTAATCAAGAGAAATCAGTTCAAACTTGTTTGTGACTTCTGACATTGTTCCGATCAGACTTCCTAGCTGATAAAGATAATCAACAAAACTTTAAAGTTCAATCATAAATCAAAATAAAGTGCTTCTACTAGTTTATAAATCACTCAATGGCATGGGGCCAAAATACATGAATCATGTACATACAGGGCTCTGAGATCCTTAGGAGTCAGCTGGTAGAACCAAACAGGGTGAAGCTGCTTTTAGCTACTATGCTGCACACAGATGGAATCAGCTTCCTCATGACATCAAATGTGTTTCTGATTCTTTAATCTGAAATGAATTTGTGTATTTGATTTGGTCTAAATTTATTTGTGTATTTTAATTGTGCTGTCACATTATTTTAATGTCTATGCTATCCTCGTCATGACAACTCTGTGGGGGGTGAATTTTTTGTAACTCTTCTGTTTAGGTTAAATTAAATGCTTGAAAATATGAATAATTAGATTTGATTGACAGGTAGCATGAGTGTCAGAGCTAGCGCTAGCAGCTAGCTCCAGGGAAGGCCTCAGCCTCACGTTAATAGATGTTCGGCCATTTTGACTCTCTGAACTTTAGTTGTGTCCTCTGTGTGTTCGTGTTCAGATGTTAGTCATGGAATTCATCAAAGAAGTCTCTGCTTCATTTTTATCAGCAAGTAAAATTATGTTTCTGTACTTTATTTTGCTGGTTGAATGGGGGAAAATGCTGTGCATTTAATATAACACTGTTTGGTCAAAGATGGCATGTTGGTGAGGCTATCAAAACTGGATCTAGGTAAGCTGACCGAGGCTAGTGGAGGCTAGTGGAGGCTTCTGGGCTTCGTTGGTCCACCGCGGTCAAAGATCATCGCTGCAGAAGGGAGGTTTACCGAGTTTTGGTACTGTTTCTCCCTTTAGCAGCGTCGGCCCTGCGATCAGAGATCCGCGATTCTGCCGCTCCAGCCTCCAGGAGGCAGCCCCGCGAGTTTCTCCTGTCTCCCAGCCGGGAACAGTTGGTAGACGCAGGCTTCCATGCAAGGCTGTAGACGTGCTGGTCGCCTGTGGAGCTCTCTGAGGGAGGTTAGGGTTAGACCACAGGAACATCGCAGCTCTATGAGTTGATGCTGCTTCACTTTGGAGTCGCTCAACCACGTTTTTCTCACTAAAACCGCCTGAAAACCTCCGTTAGCTTCAGGTTAGCATGTAGCTAATGTCCCGCTGATCTCCGACCGTGGCGGAGGAGCAGAGCAGGAGTATTTTTATTTTAAATAAACTACAAACATTGCCATTTTAAGGCGTTATGAGAAGTTTATGGCTGTAACATAAAACATGGAGAAGGTGAAGCTCTGCTGTATGAATATATTTGCTGTGAAATTAATAAACTTACAACAACCAGTAGGATGCCCATGTCAATTTTATTTATAGCAGGACTTTATTACTACAATGGCTGCCCCAAAGTTCAGCAGAAAAGAAAATATTAAAATACTATAAAATACATGAAGAAGGAAAGATGAAGAACAGAATCAGGTAGATGAACTAGAGCTGATGTTTGTTGAAATGTTCTGAACAGATCTAATATGGAGAGGTGGGTGGTTCCAGATGTTAGGGGCAACTGCTGCATCAACTCTGCTTTTTAGTTTGGGTCTGGATACACATGGATTCAGGGAAAGAAGCTTCTCCACTTCATTTCCATCTCATGTGTCTCACTAACAAGCTTTCTAATCGGACTCAGGATCACCTGAGACAAAAACCTGAAAATCTGCTGCTGATGAGAAGAAACAGAAAATAAAAGCCAGAGAATCATCAAACTTATAGAAAAAGATTTTAAAAATCCAGTTTATCTGAACATTTTGCAGCAGAAGTGATATTAATGATCCGATTACTCAGAAATCAGAGGAAGCATAGGAATAAAAGCTAGTTGGATAAGATCAGAGCATCACGCTCACAGATGAATCTGAACATCTGTGAATCATCTGATGTGTCCCAGTTCTGTGTGACATTAGGAACCGTACCATTAGGTCTAGGAACCAGCAGAGCAAATTGACCTGAAGGACCATACTGCTGTTTCATCCAGTACCTACAGATAATAAAAACAAACATTCAGTGATGTAACTTAACAATCATCTGTCTGAAAAGGTTTTTAAGCTGAAAATTATCTCAGTTCTAAATAAAATCTAACAGAAACCTTCTTACCCCAGATTATCCTCATGTCCATCAATCCAGACCCATTTGCTGTTAATTTGCTGTAATCCCAACCAGTATCCATAATACTTGTCCCCGTAGTACTCAGAGTGACTACTGATGAATTCCTGTAAATCACGACAATGCTGATCATCATCTACGTTCACATTTTTAACCCAAGTACACCGAGTCTATGGACGTATGGAAACAGGTGTTAGAGCTCACCTGTTCCTGTAGATTATCAACAACAACCAGATCGGCCCATCTGTCCATACAGATCTCTCGGCTTAATGCCCAGGACGCCACGTAGAACTGAACAAACATGTAACACTTCCTCTGGAACAGAATCCAGCCAGTCTGACACAGCTGACACGCTGAGTTTAGAAACAGGACAACAGGATAAGATTAAAAAAACAGGAAACTTTGTATTTTCACTTTAAAAGTTGAATACGGAACATGGACACTATAGCGACATCCAGTGTTTAGAGGTGGTATCGCAACAACAGAACAAATTTTCCAGCCGTCGGGGTGTTGGTTCACTGCTGATACGTGAAGTGACCAGCCAGCACCATGTCCAGTGATGAATCGTACAGGGTAAGGACTAATTTCTACTAATAACTTTATTTTACAGTTACAACATCTTCTGGGCTCAGAATCAGCTGCTTGACTTGTCAAGTCCGCCATTTTCCACAGTCCCAGCCTCGCCTTGCCGAGCAAACTTTTTACCGCAACGGTGCCATCTAGTGGCTGGTGGATGTAAACATAAACCCAGTGCCGTGCCCGTCAAAATAAATTTTTGATTATTATTTTTTTTAAAATAGCTTTTAAAAATTTTACATTCATTCTGCACACCTCTAAACGCCCCGTGGATGTATTATTTAAAAATATATATATAGCTTTTTATTAAAATGTTCCATATTCAACCTTTAAATGTCTTTAGTGAAGCGTGAAGTTGTGTTAGAAATACAGAAAAATAATAGATAAGTGGAGATAAAGGAAAAGCTTTTGAAAAGAAGCAAATTGATTAGGCTTCATTAGGAGTTTTTTTTTTTCGTTGTTTTTTGATTTACTTTATGAGCACAAGTCCTCACTGACCGTCACTAAAAAGCAGACTTGTTCATGAAACTAAATAGTTCACACATCCTGGAGAAACTTGCAGTAGAACAGCAGCTCCTCCTCATCAAGAGGAGCCTTCTGAGGTGGTGCAAACATTTAGTCACCTCACAGGGGAGGAGTTTCAGACATGTCCTACCAGCAGGAGGCCCCCGGGGTCGACCCAGGTGGAGCTGACCCCGCGGCCCAGACCCGAATAAACAGTTTATTACAACCACAAGTATCTTTGTCTAACCGGGCCTTTCCACCGGACATGTATGCATGACGCAGCAATTAGTCATAATTATAGTGGATGGGTTCCATCGGCTGTGAAGCATAACATTTAGGAAGTGTCCCAGAAGCCTAGAGATGCGTCTATTTTTTACACGCTACGCTTCCAAAACGCAGACAGGAAATCAAACACGAAAGCAGTGTAAAACATTTGGAAACTTTCAAAATAAAAGTCACGTGCAAATTTCCAGTCGCTTAACTAGTATAAAAAGTACGTCATCACATGTGAAACCTCCGTAGCCGAGGTAAACAGAACAGAAAATAAACCACAGACCTTTTTGGATACATGCTGCCATCTTTCTCTGCTCGTTACCACCTGAACTGCCAAAATCACGTGTGGTTCTGCAATTCTCTGGTGATTTTGTGACCTCGCGGGAACAGCTGTGTGGAACGTTTTTGCTGCCATTTTGTGTATGAAACGCTCCCAGCGGGAGGAAGCTTGCAGGTAAAACGTGTTTATTACGTTACACGCCGCTAATGGAAAGGCTGGGTCAGAGAAAGATTACCTAGTTAGAATGGGAGCTTACCCGAAGGCTCATGCTACAGCCCTGAATGGACCCATGATGCATTTTCTTATAAATATCATAAAATATCATCGGTGACAAAATCAACCTGAATCATCCAAGTCACTAATGAACAAAACTCACTCTGGTTGGGACAGAAGACGTTTACTGAGAAGTTGTTGAATTGCAGGATGAAATTTTCAGTCTGTTTGAGGTCATCTGTCTCTCTGCTCAGCTGGTCTGTCAGATTCTCCTGATTTTCAAGTCCTGCTTCACAGTTTGTGTCCGTTAACGCGACTTTAAGTGAGAGGAAACAACACGACACGTCAGTAAATGATTGTAGAATCATCAGAGAAGCTTCCTGTCATTAAATCACCTGTTACCAGTTGGGTTGATTTATTAGTATTGATATTTAAATATTTATTACAACTAACTAAGCAGCCAACTGATGGGAGAAAACAGCTGATCACTGAGTTCTCAGCTTATCGAGCCTCCCAAAGGTTTTATCTGAAAATAACTGATTAATTAATTAATTTAGTAAAAAACAGAGACTCACCCCAGATGATGCCCCCCACCAGCAGAGCACAGAGGGTCACCAAACACACCAGCAACACGTAGAATCCAGGATGAGCTCTTATGTGACCTTTTAGAAGGAAAAAACTCAGCTCTAATGGGAAAATGGTGAAACTTGTATCTAAAAAGCCCTCACCTCTAAAACTACCAAAGTTAAACATAAACATTTTCACATGAAGGAGAAACTTGTTATTAAAACTTGCTGCAACAAACACAAAAAGGCTGCAGAGAAAAATATGAATTTAAAGAAATCTTTAATCCCCATCAGGCTAGAATGTCATAAATAATTCCTGCAGATTACACCAGATTATTTTTACTTTACACTTCATGTCAAATATGCATCAAACTTATAATGTTGAGAATTAAATATTCTGACAAAGCCTTCAAAAAACCAAATTAACCAGAAAAAGCCAATAAATGTTTAACACCAGTTCCCTACTGGCATGCTCTAAAGCATCCATGCGTTCTATTAATAGTATCATTATTAATAGATATTACAAAGTTAACCAGATATTACCCAGAAGTCTCTTACCCTTTTTGCCTCCATCAGTATTTTCATTAATCCATGTAGACCCCCCTCCTCTAACTATGACTTAATGTTGGAGAAAAATCAGACAAGTTAGAGGATAAAAATATCTAAATTATATATAAATAAAACCTTTACACATTTTTAAATCATAAAAAACACAATAGACTTTTACCTTGTTCACATTTGCTTTGATTTTCATAAATCACTGCAGAGTCATCATCTACAGCCATCATCAAACGTTTGCAGATAAACCTGAAACCAGCAGCGGATGCTTTGAAGATGCGAGCAGTTAAAGGACCACACTGATCCTTTATATTGAAGCTATTTATCATACAAACTTCCTCTGTGTGCAGACGTTAAAAGAGGAAGAGGAAACATCGTCTCACGTTAGGTTTGGGTTCTTGGGTTTGGTCTAATAATAGTAATAATAAGTTTTTGTATTAACTAGATCCTTGTTTTATGGTCACTGATTTAAAGAACCAGATCTGTCACGGAACTAAAGTCACAGCTGACTTTTTTCCTGCTTATTAACTCATCTTCATCAGTGAGCTAGTTTGGGCCCTCCAATGAAACGCTGAGTCAGATAATTTCAAAAAAGTTTCCTATTGTTATATAGACACCCCTAAAGCGATGTCTTTATTATTCTTCTTTGCTAGCCTAGAAATCTAGAAGCAAAAGTGGTTTTTTTCTGCAGGGCGGTCTCGTCATGCTCCATTGGTACTGCCTTGCCAATCACAGCGCTCTATCGGTTTGGTGGGGTACTCAAAAAAACTGTTGTTGTAGTAAAAATTTGTTTGCTCGACTTTAATAATCTGAAAAAGGTCTCCCACTCTAGATCAGCGTGGATTCAGCTGTTTGCTACGACCACATCTTGTAGAGTTCACTCATGAATTAATTAAAAACTAGGTTTTTTGGTCTGTTTTTAGGGAAAGCTCAAAGTGAGGGCAGTGCCATTTCTTCTTCATGTTAAATCCGTGCAGATTTTCTGATCCGACCACTGTTCAAACAGCTGTTTTTACACGCTCATATCTCCTACAAGCATTATGGTAGGATCACACATTTTTCTAATAGGTGTAATACTTTTGGAACAGTGATGAGAAACTAAAGACCTCCAATCTGACATTTAAGCTGCAGATCAGTGTTGCTGCACGCAGTTGCTTGATAATTAATGTGAACGTTTACAAGATCAAAGAATCAGAGGCCTGTCCTTATGGTCTATCTATCCATTTCCCTGTATCTGTCTCCCTTCATCTGTCTCGCTCGCTCTTTGTCTGTATGTCTCTCTCTCTCTGACTCTTCCTTCTTTCTTTTTCCTGTCTCTCTCTGTTTTCCTCCACCTGTTTGTCTCCATCTCTCTCTGTCTCTTTTTTCTTTATCTCTCTGAATCTTCCTCCATTCTTTCTTTCATCTTTCTATGTGTGTGTGTGTGTGTGTGTGTGTGTGTTTGTGTGTGTGTGTGTGTGTGTAAACAAAAACACATATGTAAAATTATATATATTTAGACATGTACAGCGATGGGCCAAAATACCAGATGAAATGTTTTTGTTGTCAATCCTAAGGCCTGCTGCTGTGTTGTTAGAGCTGTCTGAGTCAGCATCAAGGCTTCCTGGGATCTAAACACATCCAACATCTGGGAACCCAATATAAAATGACCCGATGCATTACACGTCAGTTCGTTATTTTGAATTTATTCCCTAAGCTCCCTAAGTTCGGGAGCATGAAGGTTTTATAATCATTGTGACTCAACATGCTTCAACTGTCTATTGGTAATGGAATGAAAAGGTGGAAAAACGAACAGCATTGATGATACTCAGATGAATGTAAATGAAGCAATGAATGTAAAACTAGTTGGATTTGATCAGAGCTTCGTGCTCACAGATGAATCTGAGTAGGAACAAATTATCTGAAGCGTCCCAGTTGTGTGTGACAGGAGGAACTGTGTCATACGGTTTAGGAACCAGCAGAGCAAACGGACCTGAAGCACCATAAGGCTGTGGTATCCAGTACCTACAGATAAAACACGTTTAATAAAATCATCATTTATGCTGCAGGTAAATAAACTGAATAAATAAAATGTGATGATTTGAAGCCAAAAACCTTTTAAACCTGGCTGATAAAGTTTGGTCCAGAACCTTATTGATTTGTTTTTGCTACGAAATGCAGTAAAATAAACATTAAACTTAAATACGTTAATGATAAATGACCCACACTTGTATAGCGCCTTTCAGAGTCAGAGGACTCCAAAGCGCTTTACACTACAGTGCATCATTCATTCATTCACACACACATTCACACACTAATGGTGATGAGCTACAGTGTAGCCACAGCTGCCCTGGGGCGCACTGACAGAGGCGAGGTTGCTGAGCACAGGCGCCACCGGTTCCTCCGACCAGCAGGCAAGGTGGGTTAGGTGTCTTGCCCAAGGACACAACAGCAGCATTCTCTGTCGGGAGCCGGGATCGAACCTACAACCTTCTGATTGCTGGACAACCCACTCTACTGCTGCTGCTGCCCCTACAAATGTTAGAAAAGCAACAGATTTAATCTGAAGAAAAAACAAACACAAACAGCCTGACTGACCTAAAATACAAATCCAGAAGACAAATCGCACAGCTGCATTTGAACAACGTTATTGTTGTTTGCAGCCAGATGTTTCAAACATGATGCAGCCAGATGTTTCAAACATGATCTCCCAGTCCCGGGGTGGACACTCTACCACCAGCTCTGGTGGCCTAAACTACAGTAAGTTGTCTGAAAGTTCAAACAGAAAATAATCTCAGTGAAATATGTGATCAAGAAACAATTCCTTGTTTGTTTGTTTTGTGCTAAATGAAGACCAAACAGAACCTCTCTCACCACTGATTATCCTCATGTCCGTCAACCCAGATCCACTTGCTGTTAGTTTGCAGTAATCCCAACCAGTATCCATGCCATTCATCCAGGCAGTACTCAGCACTGTTACTGATGAATTCCTGTAAATCGCCATGTATCAGTTCATCATAAACATCTTTAAACTGTATCCAGGTGGTAGAACTCACCTGTTCCTGCAGATTATTAATAACAACCAGATCAGCGTATTTGTTCTGACAGAACTGTCGACTTTGATTGAAGTTCATCAGAGTTGTGTCTTTATAAAACAGGTAACACTTCCTCTGGAACAAAATACAGCTCGTCTGACACGCTGAGAGATGAAGAAAAATATCATCTAGGGTCTAATTAGCAAAACACGACTTTTGTTTCATGTCAATGGAGATGAAGACAAGGAAACAGCATTCAGCTTTACTTCTATGTCCGAGTCGTCATTCAACTCTTCCAATATTCAGGACACCTGTTTATCTATCTGTCACTACGTAGCTTCATGCATGGGGAACAGAAGTCTGCCCAGTAACCCCACTATGGGCCACTTGATTCAGCAGACTGCTCACTCACACAACGCCATCTGCAGGGGTGGTTCTAGCTCGTTTGATGCCCTGGGCAAAGCCAGATAATAGCTAGCAAACACACACACACACACACACACACACAGCAGCTACGAGTGTGACATATTTTATCAGTTTGTTAGTTACAAAATATGATACATTTATTCCCCAAGGCAAAGTTAAACTGTACATTTTAGAGTTTCAGTGTGGCCAGCCTTGGACACACCTGTGCAATTATCATGCTGTCCAGTAAGGGGTGTGGTCAAGATGTGGTTAAATATTCTTATTGCAACAACAAAAAGTAACAGAAGACAGGCTTCTCTGTGTTTTAATCACCTACTTATTTGTAGAGGTCATCTGCAGTGCCTTAAACTAATGAAGCTGACTGTTAAACTGCCTTCTGATTTTAAATCATTCTTCAGATATTTTATTAATCACACAACCATGTCAGCAAAGAAAAACGATCCAGGGTTTATTCTACTGCAGTCTCCACAACAACAATACCAGATAAAACAGACAGTTATACAACAGTTATGAAGATTCATTTCTCACTTTTAGCTGGACAGAAGTTGTTAACTGGAAAGGTGTTGAAAGTCAGGATGACTCTCAGCGTCCAGTTCAGGTCATCTCGATCTCTGATCAACACTTCAGTCTGATTTTCCAGGTTTGACTTCTCCACAATCAGCTGCTTGGTCTGATTTTCCAGGTTTGACTTCTCCACACTCAGCTGCTTGGTCTGATTTTCCAGGTTTGACTTCTCCACACTCAGCTGCTTGGTCTGATTTTCCAGGTTTGACTTCTCCGTGCCGAGGTTACTGAGGACTGTTTTCTGTTTGGTCGTCTCCAAACAGACTATAAACAAAAATAGAGAAGTTTGTTAAGTGAGGCTGATAAACACCCTCCTTTTATTTTTCATTATTTCTAATCATTTCAAACACATTTAAATTTCAGGTAATACATTAAAATCCATTGTGGTAGTGTATAGAGCCAAACATGTTAGAATTATGTCGATGTCCCAATATAAATGGGCCTGACTGTGTATGTGCAGTGTTTAACGGTAGTTATCGCCCTGGTAATCTTTCCTGTTTATCACTCAAACAAACAAATAATTCATAAATTAATGTTGGTATTAATTTGCATTGGAACTAGGGGTAGACCTGCATATCAGTTGGCCAATATATCGGGCCTATAATTACCAATTTTTTATATATCAGCATTGGCCAGTATACTTCCTAGAGACGATTTTAAGTCAGGCACATCCCCGGGCAGCCTGGTGCTGCTGCAGAATTTAATGTATATTTATGAACAACATCTGCATATTAAATGCTGTATAAAATTGTTTTCAACTTAAATTTCTTTTAATTTACCAGTTTTGAATATTTTTCACACTTTTTCAGTTTATTGATTTGTCTGATTAACTTTAGTTAGATGTCTGATTTTAACATTGAGCAGCGCACAAAATCAAGATTCAACAGTTGGTTCAATTCAGTGTTTAAAAAATGGATTCAGCTTCAGAAACTTTGTGCATCAACTGATTTGTAACATTTTAGCATGCAAATACGATGGAAAACATTTAGACATCAGCCCTGAAAAGTGCAGGTTGTTCTCAGCTGGTGCAGCGCAGCAGCGTGCCTCTCTCCATGGTGCTGAAAGGGTTGACTGGAGAGGATAAGGGCAGCTGTGGGAGCTGTCCAGGGTGTTAAAAAAACTTGGGGGGGGGGGGGGTAACACAAAGTATTTTCGGATTTGCTGCGAACACTTTTTACTGGTCAAAATGAACTTTCATATATTTCATGAGGAAGACAAGAGCTGACTGTGATGGACCTGAAATGATAAATGTGATGTCTTTATATTACTTTAGTGTTGATAATCCTATATTTCACTATGGATGGTGTGCAATACCGTCCACTACAGTGAAATACTAGATAAAAGCCAGTCTCTTCTACGTCACAGGGATAATTAGTATTTATGGCCCCGCCCACCTGGCTTCCGTAGGGCTGAGCAAAAAAAAGAGAAAAGAAAAGAAAAAACTTTAAAAATTGGAAGGAGAAAAAAAATTAATTTGCCTGCACGGGATGAGCAAAGAAAAAATAAAAAACTTCGAAGAATGCCACAAATTTTTTTTTTTTTTTTTACATTGCCTTTCAGGGCTTCAGTACCCTTGGCTTGTGACCACACATAGAGCTCATCTCGGTTAGTAGAAGCTAAAAATTAAACACTGAAATTGAGGCACAGAAAACATTTTATTGCTCTCCATCAGCACCAGATTGTTGCAGCACGGGGCTTTTGAGCCATGGGGTGATCGCGGCGGACATAATGACCAATAAGTCATTTGTAGATGTACATAGTGTGTATGTTACGTATGTAGTGTGATATGTTAAAAACAAGATAGCCATTTTCATTAAGACTTCTCTTTTTTATTCTCAGTGAAGAGGCAGAGGTGGGGTGTTTAGCATGTTTGTGTGTGTGGGGGGGGGGGTCTTCAAGGTGGTCAGACTTTGCTTAAACTTGTGAAAATTCCTTTATTAAATTCCGAATTTCTTTATAAATCACAACGTTTGACTTGAAAATTACTTCTCAGTCTGTTGCTGTTGTTGTGTCCTTGGGCAAGACACTTAACCCGCCTTGCCTGCTGGTGGTGGTCAGAGGGACCGCTGGCGCCAGTGTACGGCAGGCCCCGCCTCTGTCAGTGCACCCCAGGGCAGCTGTAGCCACAATGTAGCTCATCACCACCAGCGTGTGAATGTGTGTGAAATTGGGTGGATGACTGATTGTGTTGTGAAGCGCCTTGGGGGGTTGTAGAACCCTAAGAAGGCGTTATACAAATACAGGTCATTTACCATTTACATTGCACACACTTGAGTTACTTTATGCCTGCGCTTCTGCAAGACACACAAAGTTATCATTTGACAATCCGCCTCCTGGATGTTTTTTATTTGCATTTCCTTTTTATTTAGTGACACATTAGTCTGCATCTGATTTAAATGAAGCACATTAGTTGGATTTGGGCCATGATGTTGAATTATAATAGTGAAAGTAAATAATTTCAGTTTGGTTAAGGATCTGAATCTGGATCAGAATCCTGCTGTGGTTGGAGAACGTACTGGTGGATCGCCTCAAAAAAAAACTCGGTAATCCACCAAATTAAATTCTATTTTAAGAAGAATGAATCTGAACCGTAAATAAAACTGAACATTTTCATTATATTAATATTTTGTTTTCTTTCTGTAGATGTTTTATTTAATCTGAACGGAAACACAACCAAACAACATCATCATGACAACAGGAGGTTTTATTTCCTGTTGCATTAAGAGACAAAACTGAGACTGAATTCCTTTTGACTGTTTTTAATCAGACTGGTTTTATCCCTGAACTGGACAAGCTTTTTGCAGAATTATTATTATTATTATCTGCATGTTAAGTTGATACTGCAAGGTAGACTATGTCACCCAATCAAAATGAAATTAGAGGTCCAGCACGTTAAAACCTTATGATTTTATTGTTCTAACAATTCATGTTACTGTCAATTTCACTATTCAATTAATATTGAAATCATATTTACATTGTAAAAACAATCAAACTAAGATGTTATAATGTGACCTTCAGGATGCTTTTATTTATGTGTTTGTGAGTTTGTAGCATCACTGCTCTTAATTTGCTTCATAATGACCTCAACATCACCCTCTGGTGGCCTTATCAAGCATTACAGAGACAAACTTTTTAACTTTCTTTCCTTTTGCTGCTGTTTTGAGTTGCTCTCATATGGAAAAAGTGTCAAAGACTCTTTACAGAATCCTTGATAAAATAGTTTTTGCATCATAAAGTAAAAGAGAAAAAATGTCAGACATTGAAAATGGGGCGTGTAATGTAGAGGAACACTGGTCCACTGCATGTGGTAGTGCAGGTAAAGGACACTGTTCTGGGAGGAAATGAGGAGAGTTACACAGAAAATTATCTCTAAAAGATTAGAACTGGACCTAAGTTGCTTTTGTTTAGTTTATAATGAGAAAAACAGAGCTTTACTAAAGCTGAACCAACATTTATAGACCTTTAACGCTAAACGGTGTGTTGCATTATTCTGGAAGAAAGTTCACAGGCCAACTGTCACCCAGGACCCAACAGATGCTATCTGTGCTGCCTCTGGAGAAGGTTACATACGTACTGAGAGCTAAACTAGAACAAGACATCTGGAAGCCCTTCAAGCACCTGGACTCATCAGAGGTAATTGTAGACACTGTGGTTCCTCACTATGGACATTTATAATTATTCATGAAAACGTTAACTGGATATATGTGCTGTGTGGGGGCGGAGCTCAATGACAGGCACTGTGTGTTGTTTGATAAGATCAACATCCTCAAGAGAAACAAACTGTACAAGGAAAATACACTCGTCCTTCATTCATCACACACACACACACACACACACACACACACACACACAAAGGCAAGACATGTTCAGCAAAAAGGAACGGACTGCAGCATCAGTTCTTCAGTTTAAGTTTTTTAATTAACTTCTTAGTTTTAAAATCTTAATATTATTTAAATAATAATAATAATAATAATAATAATAATAATAATAATAATAATAATAATAATAATAATAATAATAATACTTACTCAGTGAAGCAGGTGGAGCCTCGATTACTTTTTTAGTTTTTACTTCAGAATAAATAGTTTTTTCTTCTTCTGGAGACAAGAAACAATCAACCAATCCTCATAATTTATCATTAGGAGCATATTTTCTTTGCAGCGTATCCTGATAATATAAATAAATTAAAACACAACAATCCCTGATACATGCAAACACAAAGTTATTATTACAGTAATAAATACCAAGACCCACATTAATTTCTGTTATTCGCTCAGAAACCTGTAAAAGTCACTCCCCTTTTGGAGGAGGTGGATGTTTTAGGACATGAACTGTAGAATAGAAACCTCTCCCTCCATCTTTAAGATCAGATTCCTGAATGTGCAACGAGCCTGAGAACTCAGCTGTTCCTAAAACACATTTCCTTCTTTAACCTCCATCAGTGAAACTGATGCTGCTCTGTGCTTTTTCCCTGTTTGTGTTATTTAATCTGCTTGTGAATCAAGGATCTCCACTGTGACTCAAGCCCACACATTAGAGGTTAGTCAAATTATTTCCAGCGCTGACGCCCAACAGCGTTTCTACTTGATGAGCAGAACAGTTTGGATTAGATTTAATTCCATCACAAGCTGATAACAGGAATAAAACGTGATCTGAAAGAGAAGGGTTGTTATTCTGCAGGTTGGTGAAATTAAACAAAATCCTGAAAACCAAATTAGTGCTCAGTTTTAAGCTTGAAGACATTTTTCTGTTGAAGTTTTGAATTTCTCCCTTAGTTTGAGTTTATTTCTGATAATACTGTGAGGTTTTTATTTTTCCTGATCCATTCCTGGTTTGCTTCCCGCTCTTCCAGCACTAATCTGCTCTGCATGGAGTCACTAACGTCTCATCCAGGAGATTTCATAGTCAAATTCGTGTCTTGAGCTACTGTTCATCTCATCAGATGCTGGGTTTAATAAAGTTGCTTCTGTTATCTGTCCTGTTTTATGCACTGATATAAATGCAAATGTCTCAGTCAGCTGTGGAGGAACAGGAGGAGCCATCATGGATGAGTAAGGTTGTAACCTGCAGGCAGAGAGGAACGGAGATGGACTAAACATTTATAGTTTCACCTGCGTCATCTGATCTTACCGCTATAAACCTTCATCACTTCAAATGCATTAGGCTGCATCAGTTTTCTCATCTAAAGACTAAAGCAACAGAAATAAAAATTCTACTAAATAGTTGATAGTTTTTTATTTAAGTTAACTTTAAAAAAATCAAACAGAACGTTTATGTACACTAGCTGCTCACACACACACAAACACACACACACACACACACACACACACACACACACACCTTGTGTATAACTCAATTAAATATGAACGAAGGTTCCTTAGGCCATATTACAGCTCATAACACAAAATAACAATAATAATCCATATTTGACAGAATTATGAGGTTTTTTTATTACAGCTAAAATGTTAAATGTTCTGATCCAGGAGCTGAGTCCTAATCCGGTCCAATCAGAGCTTTGCTCTCACAGATCCAGCGGTTCCTCATGTCACAGCCAACTTTCACCCAGCTGGCTGACGGGGGTGCACGGGGGTTACTGAGAGCACAGAAGGTGCTGTAGCTCGGTTGCTCCATCCTCCAGAACCTGAGGAATGAAAATCAGTGAGTCGTTTGGTGAAAACCTGAACATTTTCTTTAGGATTTAGAATTACTGTAATGACCCAACGTTTTACCTCGAAACACACAGCTAAACGTGAGGACATCAGATGTTCTTTAGGAACTTTATGTCTCAACAATGATGACGTCATCTAGAGGCAGTAAAGTGAGCAACATGTACTGAGGCTCCTGATGTTTGAGTCTGTTTCCTCTGTTAGGTCAGGGTTGGTGTTTGGCTTTAACTGTCTCAGGTTAAAAACCATCTGTAATGTGAATATTTCTACATGTTTGGTTTGGTTTGGAGGCTCTGAGGCGCCCTCCTGCTTTCTCTGATGTTTCAGTTTGTTTCTGGTGCAAAAACAACAAAAAGCTGTGTGTGTGTGTGTGTGTGTGTGTGTGTGTGTGTGTGTGTGTGTGTGTGTGTGTGTGTGTGTGTGTGTGTGTGCGTGCGTGCGTGCGTGCGTGCGTGCGTGTGTGTGTGTGTGTGCTTACATCACAGTGAGGTTACTTCCATCCACCCACATCCACGCGTCCATCATGTACTTGCGGTTCAACCCGATCCAGTAACCATGGTTTTTATCATCATATTCTGTTGTGTGATTATTGATAAATTCCTACCAGATGAATCAAATAAATGATTCAAATATAAATGTGACTTTATATAAAAGAATAACCAACATTAAACAACAAAACAAATAAAACTAAACCCATCAATGAATGAAACTCTTCCTCACCTGCTCCTCCCTGCTTTGGATCACCACCAGATCTCCATTCTTTTCCTGACAGAATTCTTGACTATTTTTCCAGGACTTCCAATCATAATAATAGCCATGTTTTGTAAACAGGTAACATTTAGACTGGAACAGGATCCAACCGTCCAGGCAGGGGCGACACACTGTGGGGAGAAACATCTGGATTGCTTCAGGGTTCAACAGGATAAGTCACTGGAATAACGAACGACCTTTCACCTTTCTGTGGGCAGAGTTGGTCAACCGGGAATCTGTCGTATTCCAGCATGACTCCCATGGTCCAGTTGAGTCTGTCCCTGTCTCTGATCAGGTCTTGGGTTTGTCCCCTTAAGGCCTCCATCTCTGCATGGAGCCTCTGATTCTGAACGGTTAGGGTGAAGTTGAGTCTCCTCTGCTCGTACGTGACTGCAGTCAGGAACACAAGGTTCTGATGTTTTTCTCAGGCTGCTTTAAAAACGTTCCTAAAGAGACAAACGGACTCACAGTGGACGCTGAGAGAGATGATGACCAGCATCAGGATGAAACAAAGAACTCCCAGAGGCACCAGAACTGAAACAGGAGGGACTTTCTTTAGACTTCCTGCATTAAGAAAAATGAAAATCAGTTGATTTTGCTATTTGACACTAAATGTGCATTAATTCAGTCTTAATAACCACTAATGACCGGTTAAGGCCGGAGGCGGATTCCACATCTCCTCCATCTTCACCTCATCATAGATTATTTCCTGGTTGTTTGGTTTTTCTGCCAAACAAACAAACAAACAAACAAAAGTATTAAACATCTTTCGAGGGCTTTACAGTTTATCAGTTTACTTTTTATGTATGTACATTTAATAAATATACCTGTGGTCAGATGTCAGTTGCTATGGAAACACAGCTTGAGGGTAACTTTTCCTGGTGTTTTAGATTATTTCACAGATAATTAAAGTTTTTAACAACTTGAGATTTTTGGTAACAGATGGATGATTCCTTTAGAGATTTGAGCACAACATCTAATGCTGTGATTTACCGGTTTTGCCTCTCGCAACGTTTTGTAGCCTGTTGTTGACATCAAAATGTTGTTCTCTTTGTTTTCTGAGCAAAAACAAATATTTACAGTTTTTACATTTATTTTTATAATTCATCCTTTATAGATCATTGTCAAAAATCCTCATCAAATCACTTCTGGTTGCTAAAAATTGAGCATTAGGATTAGTACCTTCACCAGAAACCTGCCCTATCCAGTCATGTAGATGTCTGCTGCCCCCTGGTGGAGGATCAATAAGTGGCATGTACCTGTTTTATTTATTTAACGTTTCATTTTCCTGTAAATGGGATTTTTTTTTTTCTGACTATTTTGTCCAGATGTGACAATTATGAATGTCACAAATTGGATGTTTTGTTATATCAGACACAGATCAGGTTTTAAATCAGATTTCAGTCAGTGACTGAACTGACAGCTGAAACTATTCTGCTCCTAAGGAGAAACCATCCAGATCACATGTAAACATAATTCCTAATGTAGGCATAATTCTATCAGACAACAGCTGTGTGTGACATCACTACCTGTAAACATTTAAATTACAATGACCACTCAGCTTTCAGCCCTGCAGAGTGAACCTGGACTGACTCCTATAGTGTCAACATGGATGAATCTGTCTTACAAGATGGGAAGTTTGACATTGAAGTTGCTTAAGTTACGTGACCCTCCCTAAAGCTCTCACATAAAACCATGTAGGGTTTAATTTATATGGTTTGGGACTCCAGACTATTTGATTGTCTTTCTTGTTGGGAACACCAAGACAAATGTTTACAAACAATAGAACACTTCAACATGCTCTTAATTTGAAAGGTTATTTCTGCTTGCATTTGTATTCTAGCTTAAAAGTTTAGTTTAGAGCCACCTCACTTATTTTCTTTAAATAATTTTGATGTAACATTTACATATATAGGTTCTAAATATTCATTTAGACATCAATACTTGTCATTTTTACATATGGTAACAGGTTACTTGTAAAGGGGACATGTTATGCAAAATTCACCTTTTGCATCTTATTGTGCTAACATCTGGGTCTCCAAACGTGAAAAAAAACATCCATTTATTTTCTGTCAGTGTCTGGTTTTAGGAATTATGTGTCTTTAACAAGCCGTTTCAAAATGTCCCTGTTTGTGATGTCACAAATGTGGAAATTTACAAGGAACAACCTCTCTTCTGTCCAGGATGGAGGAGCAGCAGCTCTACTCCGAGCTCCTCCTGATACTGGAGCTTTTGAGCTTATAGCAGCCTGAGCTGGGGATGGGTGGGCGTGGCCAGCTCCAGCGAGTTTTCTTGAAGTGACAGAGCCCTGAAACGACTCATTCTGGAAGGTACTGAAAAGAGTAAAACTGCTGAATTTGCTTTATGTGAGAGGGATTTTTGCTGCAAATGTTTTAGAACTATTATATCTTTTTAAAAAAGTCATAATACGTCTTCTTTAACATATTTATTTTTTCTTTTGTGACTTTTTACAATCTGCACCTCATAGAGAATAAAAACACATCATGGCCTCAAATCCAAACAAAACCGAATAACGGCAAAAGAAAACTAATAAAAATAGCTTTGTTACTCACCATGTTTGGGGATATTGTGCATTTTAAAAGTCACATTAGCGTAATTCAGGTCCTCCTCCATTTTTATAAACGTTCGATCAGCAGCAATCGTTTTATGTCAAGTAAAACAGCCGAGTGGAAGCAGGTCAAAGTGAGAGTCGCTCTGCTGCAGAAACTGACTGATTGCAAAATGATCAGTTCTTCTTTCCACTGACATTTTGCAAGAATGAAAACTGGGGAGTTTTTTCCTGTTTCATAAATATATTCAGGGTGTTTTTATGTTTTTTTTCACTTGTTGCTCACCTATGACGATATTCTTTTCTTCTACCGTGTCCATTAAAACAGTAACATAAAAAATGTATGTGTAGATGATGACATCATTTAGTGACTTTTAAAAGAACCAATGGCTGACATCTGATTTAAATGGGATTAAATGGCTTCTGCAGAACTCAGCAAACTGGGAGGTGATTCAATAATTTCATCCAAGTGTCGGAGTAGGAAACGTCCCAGTGTCTGAGAAGAGGAGGACAGGTGGGAGCGATGAAGCAAACTAAACAGAAGAAGAAGGAAAAGACAAGAAATAAGCAGCAAAATGACAGAAAACAACTAACTAGAACACAACTAGAACACAAATCACTACAGGAAATACTGTATAATATGATGTGGTTTTTGTCTTTTTCCCCACAATAAAAGTATTTAGAAAACCATTTTGTAAAAATAAATAAATAAACAAAAACTCTGAGGTGGATTTTATAGACACTTGAATCTACAAAGCGGCACCAGAAATCCAAAAATAAAAGTTAGAAAAAGTGGAATAAAGTTTATAAAAAAACAGAGTCAGAGTTGAATAATAATGGAAGTTTAAAGTTATACTTCCTGTTCCAGTCATCGATCTGTTTCCCTTCAGGTTCCCCTTTCTGAGTCAGTTCAATCCTAAACGTTACAACATGTCAGCGTGTCGTCAAACAAAGGACGGGTTGTTCCTTTGGCTCCTCAACATGAAGCAAACTTTTATTTTTTAGGCGTCAAAAACGCAGGAAGTTCCATCTAACGTTTTTCTGTGAGTGAAGCTGCAGCTCAGATCAAATTATATTAATCAATTCATATTTAAAGCACAATTTAATTGTTTTAATGCTTACCTCTGTGAGTCCTCATCAAACCCTTTCTGACCTTATAGAATAGAATAGAATAGAATAGAATAGAATAGAATAGACTTTATTGATCCCACAGTGGGGAAATTCACTTTTAACAACAGCACCAGCACTCAGAGGATAATTAGAAGAAAATATAGCATCAAGCTGGAGCATCAGGAGTAGTACCTTCATTAGAAACCTGCTACCTCCCGTCCTAAACCGTTCTGACAAACTAGATTTTTGTTTTCTGCATAGTTTTGGTTTTTTTTCCCCATCAGCAGCAGATTTCTGTTGGCTGAGAATAACTCATGTTTTCACATTTGTATTTCTAATGTTCTTTTGTGTTGTTACTGCAAGTCCCTACAGCTCATCTTGATTTTAATAATGTGGGTTTTTTTATTTCTGGCAAATTATGTTTCTCACTGACTCAAATGCATAAAAAATAACACTTTTGCTGCAAGTAAATAGGTTACAAAGGATTTCATGCTCCAGGAATTTAAGATTTATAGATTTATTGAACTTATCAAAATCATGCAGAATGGAACTGAATCCAAGAGTTTCCCACCACGATCCTGACGAGCCAAAACTCTGATGCTCAGATCAGGAATTACCTGATTATCTTGGACACGCGCCCCCTACTGGTTGATGAAAAAATTCAACACTGAGTTACAACAGCAGCTAATTTGTAATAATTACATCCACAGCTGCATCTTTTCCTTTTATTAAATATTTCGTTTATTATGTCTTAAGCTTACTGACCAGTAGGGGGCAACACCGAGCCCTGGAAGCTTCCAGAAATGAACCAGATTTATCAGTTCTACTAAGTCAAATAATGAAGAAATGAAGCGTTTTAGACAACAGAAGATTTTCAAATTAAAGCTCAATCTGTTGGTCAAAGTTAGGGAAAGCAAAGTGGTGCAAAAATCTGTCACAAGGGACCAAAAAATGAAATAAAAGACTAATAATAACATATATATCTATATATCTATATAGATATATAGATATCTATCTATATATATATAATTTAATAATGTTTGAAGGATTTAAAACAGTTCGTGAAGTTTTGAATGAAGGAAGGCATATCTGTGTTGTGTTGAAAGCAAGCGGGAACCCCTCTGGCTCAGAAATGATGCAAACAATGAAGTGGCAAAAATTGCAGTTCTCCCCTCATCCACTGGGGGTGGCTCCAGAAGTGAGCAAATCCTCGTTGACTCCCATGTTAAAAATGCCAACTTGCCAAAAAAAAAGATCTTTACAGCCTGGTTCAATTTTCCAATTTGTGTTTAATAGGTCTAGTTTATCCACGTTATTTTTGAGTAGCCTCATGGAGAAACGCTGATGCTAGCAACATCCGGTGAGATACCGGAAGTAGCACATAGTCATTGGTTTATATTGTGAGGTTTCGTTGCTGTTAGCAGTTTTTTTGAACATTTGAAGAGGATTTTAAAAAATATTTACCCCCGGAAAAAGTAGTCACGCACCTCGGGAAGATGTTGCGCTGTTGGCGCTTGTACTAACAACCAGAGAAAATTAAATCTGTAGCTACAAGAGCGATATTTAGAACATGCACCTCCAGAGTGAGAGAGCGTGCAGCTGCGAGCGTCGGTACGGTTCTCGCCGCCTCTCCAGAGATGAGGAACCCAGAAGGATGTGGCTGAAAAATCTTAACTTGAAACCACCACAAACTTTATTTGTGCGTTCCTTTCATTTTATTGTGAAAACCACCAGAGAGGAACACCCGCATCCTACTTTGTAGTTGGATATGACAAAACTCTGGAGAAGAGACGCAGAGTAGTAAAGAGATCTGACAGCAGTCTCACAACAACAGGAATTATTTCATGTGTACAATTTTCTGAATAGTTTTAATTCGATCGCAGCGGTGTGAGGCTCTGCTTGTATTATTCCAGTCCATATTACAGCTCCACAGACGACCAACGCTGCTGCAGCCTCGCACGGAAGCCAGACAACTGCGTGGTTCGCTGTCTCGGAGCCCCGTCTTAGCTTCGGATGTTAGCTCAGTTTAGCCAGTAGCTACATTGGTTTGTTATCGCCCACCCTCACTGCCCCACCCTCAGCTCCACTTCTTTTCCCATTTATGGATTGTCTGGTCATGACGAGACGTGTGGCACGGCCAAAATGGAGGCGGTGAGAACCTCCCATTTTGAATCATTTTATGCTACACTGACATAAATGGACACGTTATGTCCAGTATCTATGTCTATGGTTGAAAGCGACAAACTCGAAGAATGATTACATATTTTCTTATTGATAAGGGGGGAATGGTCAGGTGAACATTTGTTGAATTTTTTTAATTTTATGACTTTTTTCAGGTTTATTTTCTAATGTTTAGTGTGTTAGTGTGTTTGTTTAATCCCGATTTAGGAAAATGGACTTTTCTTTTGACATATTGTGAACTACATGAATGCCACATGTTGAAATCATTATGCAAAGTTTGCACTGATCCGTTTCAAGGGCAGACTTGTTAGGACTCTTTCCTTTAGAGTCAGTGTTCGTCACAAACTGTTTCAAACTGCTACTGCCTTCTGAGAGCTCTCGTTTTTATTATGGGTTGTATTCATATCTAAAACCACGTCAGTTATCTGCAGAACCAGAATAATCACTTACGATTCACTCACTTATGATTTCTGACTAAATCTGAGTGAGATCCTAAAATAAATGTTGCTAAGTTTCAGTAAACAGAAAAATGTGACGTCAAACTAAACTATGTCTGAGTTTGTTTTTCATCAGGGATTTATCGCCTTTATTCTCTTTAGTCAAACACCTTCAGTTTGTTTTTCCTCCTAATTATGTAAATGTTTCGTCTCCAGAATGCAAAGCAGCTCGGTTCATCTCCGGTAGAAAAAGTCACAAACAAGTTCAAACTGGTTTGAAGTGATTAACTTTATTAATGATAGACAAAAGAAGGAACATCATTAAGGCTATGATGAACAAACACAAAATTTAACAAGTTCAATCAAATAAAAAAAATAAAAACACATCATCTCTCCTCCCTATGAAAACTATTCATGCACAACTAAAGCTAGTTATTAACAACTGACGAATTTCTACTAATTATGAGCATTCAGTGACTTCATTACATCAGCTGAAACACATTAATACAGTTTTAGAACTATTTTAACTCTTTGTTTCCCTCTGAGCCGTTCATCATTAAGCTAGAATGTAACCAGCGAATATTTCTGTTGTAAATATAAATCCTAAATCATCTCCTCATAGACTCAATTCTGTGTTGCCTCCTGTTTTCCTCACGGGTCGTTTCCATCAGAGTCCCTGACGAAGACTCTACCATCAGAGTGGTTTCTCCACTGCAGACGAACAACTTCAGAAATGTTCTCACTCAGCTTATTCTGCATCTGCAACAGAGACAAAATTAAGGTTTTTATTTAAGAGAAGAATTTTTTTCATTTGTGAACTAAAACTAAATCTTTAGGACTCACCTGCTGCAGGATGCTGTTTAGCACTTCTGGGTCGTTTAGATCCAGCGTTGAGTCCAGTGGGCTGATCCTCAGTTTAACAAACTGCAACTGATTTTTATCTAGGAACCAAAATAAGCCCTTAAATAAAGACTTCATCTTTGTGTTGCACATCAAAATGAACATTAACTGGTTTAAATCTTTACTCACTGCATTTGCAGAGGAACGGATGTGTTTCTGTACAACTCCTGTCTCCCCATTTACCAGATTCCACTTTCAGCATAGCGACACAGTTTTGAGCATTTCCAAAAAAAACCGCTTGGCTTGGTCTCCAGAACCTAAACGAAGAGTCAGACAGGTCTGACCACACCCAGGGGTCTCTGAAGAGCCCGATATACACATTCGCTCCATTGGTTAATCCTTGGACCGTCTGGTATTCTGCATCATTCCTTAAACTGGCCAGGTCCGTGTGGGCTTGTCTGCAGAAATCCCGAGCAGTGGTCCAAACCAGTTGCGGTGAGAGGCTGTACTGATCTGCTCCTTGTTTGGTTCCTGAGAAGCAAAGTTTGACAGTTTCTATATAAACATTAAAACCTTCAGCTAAGGCACCTTAAAGGGATACTAGGCAGTTTGGCTTGCTTGTAGCACCCCCTAGTGTCCATTATTAGTTATATGTGGTCAAAGCAAAAGTGAAACTTATCTAACTTAATCTAACTGCTGAAATGTCTCCTCAGCCTTCATTAGTGTCTACAGGAGCGGTTCATCACTAAATCAAACAAATCAGCTGTGTTCACGATCTAAAACATGCAGGAAACATGCTGGAAGCAGACTGCAGCACCAGGTATGTAATGTGGTCAAAAACAAAACTGTGTATTGGAACAGGCACGAAACAATGAAAGGCAGGTGATTAAAAAGAATAACTCACGATCAAAGCAGACTGCATTCACGTTATAATCACACCTGGAGACGTAGAGTAACCCGTTGCTGAAATTTACAGTTATTGGTAGTTTGTAACCCCCACTTAAAATAAGTCTTTTCTCCATTCTTGTAGAGATCCTCGTCTGCCAGAGACCAGATCCACCTTGGGTTGTTTCCTTTCTGCAGCCCAATCCATATAGCATCATCACTGTAGCTGTCTCCAACATAGTTAAGAACTGTATTCATGTCTTTCATGTCCTCCATGGTGGCTAAGTCGGTGCATTGCTCTCTGCAGTAGCTCTGTGCATCTGTCCAAGTTTTTGGAGTTTGGAATAAGACGTACAAATATCCGTGCACGCGGACAGACAGGAAGCACAATCCTGCAGCATTAGAGTCACGATTTCAGCCTTTTATTCTATAACAACTGTATTCAAACGTATGTGTAGAAAAGGTATTTAAAAATGTGATCAAATGAGATGATGAAGGGTTGATTTTTGACAATAAAGGTAGGTTTGGGGAGACACCGACCTGTTAGACACAAGAGTTTAATGATGGTTTCCATGATGTTTCAGGAATGATGCAATGCACAATCCTTTAAAAGTGAACAGAAAGATTATAAACATCATCTTATTGTCAGTGTGACAGTTAGATAATCCTGGTTTATGTGATCCTGGTTTATGTGATCCTGGTTTAAACCATTTTTCTGAAATTTTTGAGAAGAAAAATGAACCACTGGATAATGCGGTGTTTACGTTTTCAATTTTCTCCACATAGGAACAAAAAGTGAAAAGGACATTTGAGAGCAGGTGATAACAGAAATCAGAAAACTTACTTGATGTTTGTAGGATCTTAGTTCCTCCACAGGTCCTAAAACCAAACATTTGTCCTGTTCTTTCTTTGCCAGGTTGTCTCTGCAGATTCTCTCATTTCCTCCAGTTGTTAAGGTTTTATCCTGTCTTACATGTCTTCCTCAGTATGTAAAACAGTATGAAAACCAAGTATTTAGACCAGCGAGAGAGATAATCACCAGGGTTTCTAACGTGCGCCCCGTGTGAGACCTAACATTGTTATTTTAAAGATTTTTATCATAGAAAACGTTGAGTAAAATACAAAATATGTAACCCTATCCCTTTTCCAGGTTTAGTTTATTTAGTATTTTCTGCTGACAGATAAGACTTTAGTTCTTTCTTCCTCCTCTCCGTGGCTTTTCTATCCTTTCTGACTGTTTCACCTTCAGACTGCAGCTGAGCTTAGCTTTGGGCTAGTTACTCTGAAAAAGTACTTTGTTCTAGTTACTAATTACTTCTTCAAAATAGCAACTGGGTTAGTAACTGAGTTACAATATTATAAAAGTAACTAATTACCAGGAAAAGTAACTATTGCATTACTTTTTTAAAGAAAAATGTGCAAGACAATGTGGTCCCTGTCTAAAAAGGACTTACTAAATATTCTATAAATTACTACGATACTAAATAGACTTGAACATAATGAAATGTGGGTCCGATCATTTATTAGCTTCTCCTGGTGCTCGTACCTCCGCGTTGAGTGAGATCCTAAAATAAGTGTTTCAGTAATCAGAAAAAATGTGAAGTCAAACTAAACTTTGTTTGAGTTTTTTTCTTATTTATTAGTAATTTATTACCTTAATTCTCCTTTCATTAAAACACCTTCAGTTTGTTTTTTCTCCTAATTATGAAAATGTTTCGTCCCCAGAATGCAAAGCAGCTCTGTTCATCTCCGGCAGCAGGAGTCACAAACAAATTCAAACTGGTTTGTGGTGATTATTATAAACAAATTATAGACAAATGCACAAAAGAAGGAAAATGAACCATTATTTTGAGGCTAAGATGAACATTTCATTTTGGAGAACAATTTAACAATTTGAATAAACTTTAATCAAGAAAATTAAAAACACATCAGCTCTTCTCTCCATGAAAACTATTCATGCACAACGGGAGTATAGTTATTAACAACAGCTCGTTAAGTCCTGATTGACATATTTAGGGGTGGGACTCGATTAAAAAAATTAATCTAATTAATTAGAGGCTTTGTAATTAATTAATCTTGATTAATCTTAATTTAATCGTTCAAGAAAAGTTGCCCCGAAAGCAATTTTTTAAATTAAAAATAATGAGACAGAGAATCAAACAATAAACATGGACATTATTATTATTGTAAACTCAAACTGTTTTAATTTTTTAAAAAAGCTTTGAAATTGTATTTCAATTCAAAACAGGATATATATATATATATATATATATATATATATATATATATATATATATATATATATATCACAGTATAACTGGCAAATGTAGGACAGACCTAAAAGTACAATACTAGTTTGATAATGGTATTATCTTTAAACTAATAATAATAATAATAATAATAATAATAATAATAATAATGGGTGCATAGAAGGTGTGTACAATATGATTTGATTTAGCAGCATTAGAGACAGAAATGAAGGCAAAAACACACATGAAGAAGGGTTTCTGATCACTCATTTGTTTGTAGTTTTAGTTGTGTTTGGAGCACAAACAAACGGTTTACATGGTCTTGTAGCCGAGGTTCTGAGCTTTCTTTAGAGGTGCGGCTTGACTATATTGATGGATATTTAGGGCATGGATTTTGCTGCTAAACTTCAACGTTCCCCAATTGGGGGACCCTCGGGCTTAAAGAGTTAAATGTGTTAATTTTTTTAACGTGTTTTTTTTCTCTAATTAATTAATCATAATTAATGCGTTAAATTCCCACCCCTACACATGTCTACTAATTATGAGCATTCAGTGACTTCATTACATCAGCTGAAACACATTAATACAGTTTTAGAACTATTTTAACTCTTTGTTTCCCTCTGAGTCGTTCATCATTAAGCTAGAATGTAACCAGTGAATATTTCTGTTGTAAATATAAATCCTAAATCATCTCCTCATGGACTCAATTCTGTGTTGCCTCCTGTTTTCCTCACGGGTCGTTTCCATCAGAGTCCCTGACGAAGACTCGACCATCAGAGTGGTTTCTCCACTGCAGACGAACAACTTCAGAAATGTTCTCACTCAGCTTATTCTGCATCTGCAACAGAGACAAAATTAAGGTTTTTATGTATCAGGAGAAAAGTTTTTTATTCTGAGCAACAACTAGATCTTTAGGACTCACCTGCTGCAGGATGCTGTTTAGCACTTCTGGGTCGTTTAGATCCAGCGTTGAGTCCAGTGGGCTGATCCTCAGTTTAACAAACTGCAGCTGACTTTCACCTAGCAACCAAAATAAGCCCTTAAATAAAGAATCCATCTTCATGTTGCACATTAAAATGAACATTAACTGGTTTAAATCTTTACTCACTGCATTTGCAGAGGAACAGATGTGTTTCTGTACAACTCACGTCTCCCCATTTACCAGATTCCACTTTCAGCATAGCGACGCAGTTTTGAGCATTTCCATAAAAAACAGTTTGGCTTGGTCTCCAGAACCTAAACGAGGAGTCAGACAGGTCTGACCACACCCAGGGGTCTCTGAAGAGCCCGATATACGCTGTCACCCCATTAGCTATTCCCTGGACCATCTGGTATTCTGCATCATTCCTTAAACTGGCCAGGTCCGTGTGGTTTTGTCTGCAGAAATCCCGAGCAGCGGTCCAAATCATTTGCTCTGAGAGGCTGTACTGATCTGCTCCTTGTTTGGTTCCTGAGAAGCAAAGTTTGACAGTTTATAACCCGTCTGCTACATAAAAGCTTTTTGTAATATCAAGCTGTAATTTGGTCAAAAACAAGAGTTAATACTATCTTTTTGGAACTGGTAAAAAAACATCCAAACACTAAAAACAGAAACAGCAGGTGATAAAAAGAATAACTCACGATCAAAGCAGACTGAATGCATGTTATTTATACAGATGTCCACGTAGAGTAGCCCGTTTTTAAAAGTTACACAGTTATTGGAAGTTTGTAACCCCCACTTAAAATAAGTCTTTTCTCCATTCTTGTAGAGATCCTCGTCTGCCAGAGACCAGATCCACCTTGGGTTGTTTCCTTTCTGCAGCCCAATCCATATAGCATCATCACTGTAGCTGTCTCCAACATAGTTAAGAACTGCATCCATGTCTTTCATGTCCTCCATGGTGGCTAAGTCGGTGCATTGCTCTCTGCAGTAGCTCTGTGCATCTGTCCAGGTTTTTGGAGTTTGGAATAAGACGTACGAATATCCGCGCACGCGGACAGACAGGAAGCACAATCCTGCAGCATTAGAGTCACGATTTCAGCCTTTTATTCTATAACAACTGTATTCAAACATATGTGTGAAAAAGTATTCAGAAATGGTCAAATGAGAAGGTAAGGGGTTGATTTTGACATTTAAGGTAGGTTTGGAGAGGCACCGACCTGTCAGACACAAGAGCTTTAGGATGTGTTTCATGACTTCTTGATGTTTCACCAGTGATCCTTTAAAAGTAAACAGATCACTGTATCTTCTGTGTGTCAGTTAGTTAATCCTGGTTTATATAATCCTGCTAACGTTTCTGAGGAGTAAAAAGGAACCGTAGCATCATTTAGGACATTTAAAAATCGAGGTGATGAAAGAAATCAGACTTACTTGATGTTTGTAGGATCTTATTAGATTATCCACAGATCCTAAAAGGCAACGTTTGTCCTGTTCTGACTTTGCCAGGTTGTCTCCTAACTGCTCCAGTTCTTAAGGTTTTATCCTGTCTTCATCATTATGTAAAACAGTATGAAAACCAAGTAATCCGACCAGCAAGGGAGATAAACACCTCAGCCAGGGTTTCTAAAGTGAGACCTAACAAAATATTTGTCTTGTCTGTTCCAGGTTTTTCATTTAGTTTCCTGGTAAAAGTTGTGACAGGAAGTTTTAACTCTGTGCTTTATTTAGTATTTTCTGCTGACAGATTAGACTTTAGCTCTTTCTTCCTCCTCTCCGTGGCTTTTCTATCCTTCTTGACTGTTTCACCCTCATCCTGCAGCTGAGCTTAGTGCTGACCAGTACCAGTGTGTGCCTGCAGTGTTGGGATAGTTACCCTGAAAAAGTAATAGTTACTAATTACTTATTCAAAATAGTAACTGGGTTAGTAACTGAGTTACAATATTATAAAAGTAACTATTTACCAGGAAAAGTAACTATTGCATTACTTTTTTTAATGAAAAATATGCAACACAATGTGGTCCCTCTCTAAATGGAACTTACTAAATATTCTATAAATTACTATGATACTAAATAGACTTGAACATAATAAAATGTGGGTTTGATCATTTATTACATAAAACTAAGTAACTGGAATAAATTAGCACTGTAAGAAACTATAAACAGGAAATACTACACTAATCTAAACTAAAATAAAACTATTTAATGATTCTCATCACTGGACCCTAAATACCAGCTCCCTTAAGACCAGAAACGGGCGTGTTCATTCATTAAAGGATGCAAAAGGTGAGTTGTGCACTATTGGATGTCCCCTTTGATGATGCAGCATCTGCAGAAGTTATCCTCTCTCCCAACATCTGTATCACACACACACACTCACCAAGGACTTTAGTATGTTATGAAATTCAAAGTTGAGTCAGAGTTGATTTGACGTTGCTGAAGGACCGAAGCCACTCAACCCTAACCCAGAACGAGAGGTTCTGTGTTCAGATGAAACTCCTGAAGGTCTCCAGATCTCCAAAGACCAGCTGTTGGTCCAACCATCTGCTGGGAAACACCTTTGACCCGCTAAGATCTAGGATCCTGTTTCAGGCAGGTATTCAGTCAGCCTTACTGGTGCAGCAGTGATCCAGTGAAATCTATTTTTTTGTTTTGTTTTGTTTGAGCCACTAAACTAAATGCATTTCCTTCATGACAACACCCTGGTCTGGTTTGGTGGTTTGTTGCGTCACCGTGTGTTTTTGTGACCAAAGCAGCAGAAACAGTTTGAGTAATAAAACCACAGAGGAACCAGTTGAACTGGAGCCTCAGCTGGAGGACGTTCAGAGACACGGATGCCAGGATGGAAGAAGAAATCTGTTATTCTACAGTCGTTATTAAAAAAGGAAAACCTCGTTCAGAAGGTTAGTGAGTCCTGCTGAGACTGTTTAACGTCTTCAATCAGTCAAATAAAAACTCTGATGTTATTTCAGGTCAGAAAAATGCATTAAACTGTTCTAGACACCAGTTTAGTTTAGTTTCTGTTCTCAGATGTTTCAGTAACTAAAATTTAATCAGAACTTCTCAGGATAATGAACAGATGTCCTGATTCTTGTTTATTACATGATTCTGTAAATGAATTTATTCCTGTTTTCTGTCTTTTAGAAAAAGAAGAAACGATTTATTCTGAAGTGAAACATGGAAAAACGGAACTCGTTGTGACTGAACCAAGTAAGTTATTAAATAATATTAAATCATCATTCTACTTTAAAATGAGATGAAAATCAAGAGAAAGACAGAAAGATGCTGCTTGATGTTTCTTAGTTAAAGCTGAAGCTGCGCCACGCCCTCACCTGCTACTCGTGTGTTTCATGATCCTTTGCTTCCTCCTGGTCGGCAGCATCGCCGCCATCGTCTACAGTGAGTTTCATCACAGCAACATGGAATATTGAACAATAATAAACGTTTATAATCATTTTCACTGAATAAGTATTTTGTGTTTAATTTAATTAAAAGTTAGAAAAGATGGATAGGAAAATAAAATAATTAATTATTTTCAGCATCAAAGTAAAAAAGGTGATGATGCGTTCAAAGTCACAAAATGTTGTGTTTAGTGTCTTCATTGAATAATTAGATATATTATATTAGATATATTTATGTTACTTAGTTTTTTTCCTCTTTGGTTTGGAATTAAAATTAAAAATGAATTAAATTAAATTAAATGTTCTCATCGAGATTAAAGCTAAATTTTGTATTCATTTGAGGAATATTTGTGTATGGTAATAGCAATACAAAAAAAGGATTTATGGCATTAAAAAATAAATAAATAATAATAATCTTCCTGAATAATTTTCATTTTATTGAACTATTTTTTATTTGTGAACAACTGTTCTGACCCATTGGTGACTGTCTATGAATTAATTTAATTTTAGTACATTTTTATATATTTGTGTTTGAATACAGTAAAATAAAAGTCGCAGAACTTCTAGAAAATTCAAAACTGTGACTTGAATTAATTTTAAGTACAAAAATCTTTAGCTCCGTTTCCTAAATTAATGATCTTAATTTGTCTGATCTAATATTTTTGGATTTTCTCAGCAACAGAGCGATCAACAAACTCTTCTGATCTTTTTCTAGTTGGCGTGGAGATGAAGAAACAGCAGGCAGACCTGAGATCCCTCACAGCAGTGAACCAGCAGCTGATGGTAGAGAAGAGAACCCTGGAGAACCAGACCCAGGAACTGAGCAGAACCAGAGACGAGCTGAACCAGATGCTGGGAGTCATCATGACCTTTGACAACTTCCCAGTGAAAGACTTCTGTCCCAACAAGAGTGAGCTCTGCTTCATTTGGATCCAGTATAGAAAATATCATCAGAGTTTAGTCACAGAGATGCTGCATCAGTTACTAAACTCTGATGATGCAGGTAAAAGCTAGCCTGGCAACCCATCCTATTTATGTGAATGTAGTCTGGCCACGACCCATTGATGGATCTCAGTCGTGGGGCGGGATCTCAGCTCTGTGACCGCTGGTATTCGAGGGAGATCCGCTCTGTGGAAACAGTCAGTGGTAGAGTTGGGTTGCTGTTAGCCAATCAGAGGTTAGATGTCAGAATATCAGGAAATAAGACTCTAAATCCTGCCGTCTTCTTCTAACCTCTCCTCTGGCTGACTTCTAGTTCCTGAAACAGGAGCGCCAGAGCTTTATTCCCACTGAGATTGACTGAAAAGGCATTCATTTATACTAGAGACCACTGCAAATGTGTTGAAAAAAAAAAACAAGTGAATTTGGTCTTTAAAGTTAATGTTAGAAAATGAATCAGAAGGAATGTTTTTGTCATTAGGAGAGGACCAGAGATAGATCCCTGTGGTACCCCGTTTCTTAGCTTTAAACGTTTTAATAGGTGAAGAGTTTGCGTCTAAACTGCAACAGAACTAAAGAGTCTGATTTTTCTTGTCTGTCTGATGAACTCAGAGTGTCAGCCGTGTCAGACCGGCTGGGTTCAGTTTGAGACGAAGTGCTTCCTGTTTTATGATGAAAATCCTCCCTGGAAGAGCTGGGACCAAAGCAGGAAGTTCTGTCAGAGTAAAGCTGCTGATCTGGTTGTTGTTGATAATCTGCAGAAGCAGGTAAAGTCCAGCGGGATTATAACTTTAACCAGAGTCAACATGCACGGGTTCATGAAGATCTCTGATTTACAGGAATTCATCAGTAACAAAGCCCAGTTCTACTTCGACAGTTATCACGGATTCTGGTTGGGATTAGAGAACGTTAACAACAACTGGGTCTGGATTGATGGACGGAACGATACTCTCAGGTAAAAGATCGTGTTCAGCGACATAGTTTAAATCACCTCATACCCAGAATGCATTGTGATGTAAAGTCTTCAGCAACAAGTAGCTGTTTTTATTTCAGTATCATAAAAACATTTAGATCTATTTTTATATGGTGTTAATATATTAGACACAACTAAATTAAATTCCTGTACAAAATCAGTTTATTGTTGTTTCTATTGTTATAAATACTCAGCAGCAGCTCTTCTGTTCTCCTGATGCTCATGTTTTGAAGGTTCTGGATGAAAGATGACCTGGATCCTTCGGGTCTTCGTGTTCTACTCATCCCTGGCAGGAACCCCACAGAGAACTGGAAACCATCAGATCCGGATTTTCAGAACAAATTTATCTGTGAGCGAGATGTTCTGATCAGGTCCAGTTAGGCAAAAAAAATAAATAAATAGTCAAACTGATCAAAACTGATCTCTGTTTCTTCTAACTGAGGTTGTTCAACAACAGGTGAGATAATAATAATAATAATAATAATAATAATAATAATAATAATAATAATAATAATAATAATAAATATGAGTTTAAATATAAATGATTTTAAGGAAACTACATTTTTGGTTCTTTTGTCACGATTCCTGTAAAACATTTAGATTACTATTATTGCAGATGTTTGATGTGATTCTGTCATGTTTAAATAATGTTTGTATTTCATCTCCTTCTGGATTTAACTTCTGTTTTATTTGTTTCCTTCTTATGAAACTGAACATTTTCAGTCATCAGGAGGTTAAAAACCACCTGAAATGAGACACGATGTCATTTTAGATCCAGCAACGATAATGATCCTTTCTCATCTGTCGTAAGATGAACAAACTGAACCTCTGACCTTCCTTTTAAAACTCCAGAGTTTCTCAATCTCTGTTTTTGTTTCCTCACAATTTTCTGCTCTTTTCTCTCTTCTGTCGTTTTAAAATAAAGAAGCTCAGTTTAGTTTTTCTACTTGTCCCATCAGCCTGTTCATTTACCTGCTTAGTGTTTCATTTGAATTGGAATGTGTGTATTTTATTATTATTACTGTTGATGTGACTCTTTTACATCTATCTATCTATCTATCTATATATATCTATCTATATCTATCATCTATCTATCTATATCTATCTATCTATATATCTATCTATATCTATCTATCTATTATTTTTTAAATATTTAAGTTATATATGTATTATCAAATAGTAATATACTGTATATTATATAGTCATATACCTTATCAGCTGTTATCACAAGTATTTACTTATTTTCTGTCAGAGGATTGGACATTTTCTGTTCCAGGTGTGACCACCAGATGGAGCCAAACACATTCTAAAGATGTTTTCAGAGTTCCCTACAGGACAGGTTTTTTTTAGGCTTCATTAACTTGACTTCGAGGCTCAAACAGCAACCAAAACTGACAGCAAAAATAAATTTAAATGCTTTAACTCATAAAAATAACAATAACACTCAAAATATAAAAACATAAAACAAAACGAAGAACATTCAAACTCATCAAACATGTTGAAATTATTATTATTATTATTAGACTTATTATTAGACCTATTATTATTGTTTTTCTGTAATAAAGTCTTAATTTTAATATGTTTTTTATGTCCCCGATAAAAGCACTTTTAATTTGAAAATCTTCCTGACTCTGACTCGGTTCGGTCTGATTCGGAGTCTGGTTCCGTTCCGCTCTCCGTTTGTTTAATCATTAACTGATCAGAGTTCATGTGACGCTGGCTGCAGCGGCTAATTACCCACGTCACCAACAGGTGAGTCATCCTGAGACTCAGCCGACCAATCAGCGCGCAGCTCCAGCTCCAGGAAACGCGGTCCGGGTCTCCTCCGGCAGCAGATCCAGACGGAACCCGAACAGCTGCGGGACTCGGACTCGGTTTTTCAGGCTTTCTGAGAGGAAACTCACCGCACAGCAGCGATGGTTTGCGGAGGATTCGTTTGCACCAAGAACGCACTTTCTGCGCTCAACATCATTTATGTTGTAAGTCAATTAATCCAGATTTGATCTAGTTTTAATGTGAAAGGAGTGAGAATATCACGCGGAGAACAGAAACCTGCCTCAAACCTGGTTTGAGTCGTTTTATTTTATTTTATTATTGTATAAAAATATAAAAACCTGGAGACGAACCGGTGTCTCTGATTAACTGATTATGCTGCTTCCACGAGGCCGTTTCCGGTTTTCTGGGGTTCTTTAACTTTAGAACAGTTTTTACTAAATGTACTAAATTCACCAGCTTAAATAACCAGGAGTCCTGATTTCCCACAAATGTTAAATAATACAAATTTAACCTGCTTAAAGCTCTGATTCATGTAATAATTATGATTTAGGTGCGTGAAGAACATCAACAGGATGTTTGGTTGATGAAATTAGGAGAAAACGTCTTTAAAAGATTTTTAGGATGAATAAATACGTCAGATTTTACTTTAGGTAAGAACCGAAACTTATTTGATAAGAATTATTAAACTTTTTTACCTGGAAAAACTTTGATCAAAGCTTTTATTCATCTGTAAAATAAACTTATGAGATTTTTTTAGTTTAAATTAAAACAGCAGATTACCATTTTTATCAGAAACCTCCAGCAGCTTCCCGAGGATGTTTCATCACTTCCGGTTTCCTCCTGATGGTTTTGTTTTCCCTCCTCGGCCTTCATCATCCTAAAGGCTTCATAACGTCAGAATGAGTTAAAACATTCATCAGTTAAAACTTTGTTCAGAAGGTGAAAGAAGATAAAAACAAAAAAGAGCTCAGAATGAAACTAAAATAACAGAACCGATCCATTAGACACTTATTTAAATAGAGTATACTAAAAACATGTCAACCGTATAAAGTAGGTTAATAAGTAGAATAAAGTATTAACTTTATTTCATATCACACGGCCCCATGAAGAAAAATGCATGAAAGTTAATCTGAGGTCCTGTTTAAGTTTCTATGAATGAATGATTTTAATTTTAAGACTACATTTTCAGTCATAATTTGTAGCTGATCGTCACCATGGCAACATGACCTCACAGCTGATGGATGCTGGATCAGCAGCTTGTCTGTTTTTTTTGTTTGTTTTTTTGTTTACAGATGAAGAGATCAATGTTTCCTGTCATCTTTAAGCTCTAATTTCTTTTATAACCCCCTCCCCCCCCTCCCCAGATGGTGAGCCTGCTGCTGATCGGCGTGGCGGCCTGGGGGAAGTGGTTCGGTCTGGTCTCCAGCATCAGCGTGGTGGCGGGGGTTATCGGGGTGGGGGCCTTCCTGCTGCTGGTGGCCTTCGTGGGTCTCTGTGGGGCCATGAAGCACCAGCAGGTCCTGCTCTTCTTCGTATCCTTCTGATCTGTGACATCATCATCATCATCATCAGTTTCAGGGTGAAGTTCCTTAATGTGTCTCAGTACATGATCATCCTGTTCCTGGTGTTCGTGCTGCAGTTCTCCATCTCCTGTGCATGTTTGGCTCTAAACAAGGACCAGCAGGTGGGCTCACTTCTGCTTCTTCTCACTCAGAACGAGGTTTAAACATCATTAGGAGCCTAAATGGCATCTTGAATTATCCTCTTTTTTCCACCATATTTCAGGTATTGTTTTAAACAACAATGGGATTTTTTTCTTCTCTGCAGGTTCTTTTTGGCCAATCAGCTCCTAATTGGTTAATTTGCAACGTTTTCATTAGTTTATATTTATAATTTTAAAAGTATTATTAAAAAGCAGTAAATAGCCTAAAATCTAGACCGAAGCAAAATAATTTAGCTTATTCGTATTTATAGGATGGCTTGCCAGGCTAAACAATTGAGACTAAAATATTAGAAAAATAAAAATGTTTAAAATTTGATTTAAAAACAAAAGTTTGATAGAAAATCATCAAACTGACAGAGTTCCAGGATTTACATCAGGAATCATTCGTGGAATCTTGAGGATTAAAGGACTAGGGAGCAGGTCCAATCCCTCAGATAGAGCCACATCCAGAACCCTCGTCTGTCACAGAACCCTGGTGTTGACCCAGTCCAGAAAGGTGCTGATCTGGGATGCACCAGAACCACAGGGAAACACGGATCAGAATCCCAGATTTCTGGAAGACGTGAACCAGATCCAAAAGCCTGGTTCTGTGATAATCCGAGCTTGGATCAGGGTTCTGTGATTGGTTCTGGTGCAGAAACCCAGTCGCACTGATTTCTGTCTTTAATCTCCAGAACCAGCTGCTGGAGGTCGGGTGGAACAAGTCGGACTCGACTCAGAGAGACGTGGAGAAAACTCTGAACTGCTGCGGATATTCTTCAGTGGACTTCAACAGCTCTTGTGCTGCTGTCAGTAAAACGTCTGGGTTTTGATCTGAACTTTGACCCCATCCTAACCGGGTTTCCTCTCACCTGTTCAGGAATGCTTCAGAACTCCGGCCTCCTGCGTCACCTGCTCCACCATCCTGCAGACGTACGCCGGGGAGGTGCTGCGCTTCGTCGGAGGCATCGGACTCTTCTTCAGCTTCACAGAGGTCAGAGGTCACATCTGAGCGTTTACCCTAGCAAGCTCCGGTCAGAAAAACCTAAACAGAAATTTTGTTTTCAGATTCTGGGAGTTTGGCTCACGCACAAATACCGGAACCTGAAGGATCCTCGATCGAACCCCGGAGCCTTTCTGTGAATCAGACATAAATCATTTTCTCTTCCTGGTGTTATTGTTTCAATCCAAACATTTAAAACATTTTTCTGTTTGATTTATTTAAGTCGGTTTATTCTAATGAAAGCATCTTTTTGATATAAAACTTTTTTTACAGATCAGTTTGTTTCATCCTGGCGTTAGACTCGTTTCTGCTGTGGAGTAATTCATGTGAATGTTGTGATTTATTAAACCTGATGAACAGCTGCTGTGTGTTCATGCTTTGGTTTTATTGGGTCATGTGGGATGGAGCTTAAATGGGTCAGAACCCTTTCAGAGCGATGAAACATAACGTCCAGGTTTCTTTTCATTCGGGTTGCCATGGTGACGGAGACACCAATGGCTCTGTTTGTTCCCTTGAACAGAGCTAGACTCTCTCCAATAGGATCGGGTTTCAGCTGGACCGGGCCTGCAGGTGGGTCCAGCAGAGAGGAGAGAACCGGGTCCAGACTAAAGGTCACATTAATCAGCTGTTGGTGTTTAAATCAGAATAAAATCTGAATAAAATTAAACTTCCTGTTTTTATTGTGAATTATTTAAAACTTGGATGGATGGATCAGTTTTGGGTCAAGCCAGAATCAGAACCTTCTATGATCCCAAAGCTTTAAGTTTTTATTGTCAGGTGTCACTCATGATGCTGAGCTCACGCTCCTGGGCAGAACCAGGATGTTGAAGCAGGAACCGGTTCCTGAGGCGGTCCGACCGGTCGGTCCAGATGTTTGTCTGCTGAAATAGATCAGCTGTTAGTTCAGATTAACCAAACCAACATGCAGGTGTTTGTGTTCAGCCTTTGAACTCAAACAGGAAAAATGCTGTTTAGGATGTTTGACTTCAGTTTTAACTATTTCATCATCTCTGGGTTTTTATGGGTCCTTGAAAGTTTTTAATACCAGATAAAATTAAATTTGCTCACTGAACTAAATAGATTGAACGGTTTAAATCAGACTCAATTCTTAGCGATTAAAGTGATATTTTAATTTAGAATCCATTGATTCTAAAATGCCAACTTGTGTAAAACAAATGCTTGATCAGCTGTAGCGGCCATCTTTAATTGACCCCAGCAGTTAATTGGTTATAGGTGTAGATCCAGAATGACTTCCTGAGTTTAAACACAATCCAGAACACACACACACACACGTTACCTTCAACTTGCTTTAAATAACCCGCTGCCTCAGAGGTTGGTGTGTATTTCTTTATTAAGCTCGCTGTACATTCATGTACCAAACACATGAAAGTTTTCTGTGATGGAGGAAATTCAGGAAGATGAAGATTTGGGCCCCAGAATAATAAAACAAGACGAAAATAGAAGAAGCACTAAAGTTCAAACAGAATCAGAATGAAACATAAATCCGATGTTTACATCTCTTTAATTAGGAACTTTACGGGGTTTTTATGTAAAAGTTGGACCACAAAGCAATAAATAAAACAGGAGACAGCGTGTTAGCGGTGCAGAAGCAGCAGATCTCAGATGATTATCGTTTCTGACGTCATTAGCTGAGGAGCACTGGTCATTAAAACAAACTCCCTGTTAGCTACATTCTCTAGTCGACGTGTGCAGACCCGAAACTGGACTCGGGTCGTTTTGAAGCATCGATATTAAACTCCTCATGTGGACAAAAACAGAATCATGATTATTTTTTCTACATATGTTGTGTCTATGTTGGCTGCAGAGTTTCATTAAAGCTGCTGAGAACTCTGATAAAAACTAGATTTCTAATAAAAAACAAACAAATCCCTGTTTAGGTGTGCATATGGATGATCACCACCACTAGGGGGCGCCATCGTTTCTGATCCTGACTCATTTCCTTCAGAACCATCATTATGTGTTTAATATGATCAGTAATAATCAGTGTGGAGATCTTTTCAGGAGCAGCAGAACATAAACAAACACCAACCTGGACGTGACGCCGGAGCTTTTCAGCCAACTCAGAACCACTCTGGTTCTGTTTGGAAACCCAACAGCTGATTCTCAGCTTCTGCTGTCTGTTACAGTAATACGAGTTCTAAACCAAAGCCCTGCTTGAGTTAAAATCCTCCAGAGAGGTTCTCTGTTGGCTGAAAACAGCAGAATCAGAATCAGACAGGAGGTTGGAGGTTCAAGCTTCAGCTGCTCCTGCTTCTATTAAGATCCAAACAATGAAGCTGACAGAGAAAAACAGGTTTAATGTTCAGGGATCAAACGGGATTAGGGGTCGGAGGAGAACGCTCTGTGTGAATTAGGAAACTTCTGAGGACTGAAGTCAGGATCCTCTCTCAGTCGCTTCTTCACATCAGTTTTGACCTGCAGGAAGGAGAAGGAACGAAAAGGATGTGTTGTGATGAAAATTATGTGATAAATAATAAATGTATCAAAGTAAAACAGGAAACCAATAATCTAGAAAACAGTAAAATAAAAAACTCCTAATAACCTCCTGCTCCTCCTCCACAGTTAGACTTTCCTGTTTTCAAGTTTCCAGAAAAAACATCATGAACTCGGTTCATATTTGTACATTCAGGTTGCCATAGCAACTCTCCTCCGTCTGAAGGATGAGAGTACAGCTAAATTCTGTCCAGATTTATTTAAATGACAGAAAAATACATTTTATAATAGTTTTCTGTCTGAAATAATACTTTTAATTTCAGGCCAGGTAAAAACCAGCTAAATGGTTTGACTCCGCCCCCTGCTGGTAGAAACTAAAACCTGCAGAACATCATAAATAAAATATTTTATTTGGGCTTCGTAACCTGGTAACAGCAGCTGCATCAGCAAACTTACTGTTTTTAGGGTAATAATTCAAAATATAAACCTGAAAACAAAATACAAAATAAACTTCATAATCAGAAACGTTCTCTAATTACAGAGAACTAATTAGCCGGTTTTCATTCATTCACTCAATTTCTTAATGAAGTTTTAATCTTTACTGTAATTTAAAAATCTCTTGTGTTTGAGAGTTTAGAGTTAAAGTTGGGGAACAGACATCATCTTTTAACACAGACTAAGCTACATAAAAACACCACAGATAAACCTTTAGACCAAATCTGTCAAATCTAAAGAAAGTTTGTCATCTTTAATTTTCTGTTTTTTTTACTGAAACAATCAAATTTTCCAACAATAAAAACTCTAAAATTCTGCCAGAGAAAAACAGAGTTTCATCCTAAACAGATCAATCCAGACTTTTTACAGAATCCTGACTAGCGAGAGCCCGTTCTGACCCGGAGCGGCGCCGCATTAATGAACCCAAACACTGAAACTAGATATTCATCGAGGTTCTGATTAAATATTCATAAATGCTGACTTTAAACCTGGTGATGAAGATGAACCCGCTGAAAGGATGAAGGTCTCACCTGCTCTGAGTAGGCCTCCTTCACCTCCTCGGTCTCCAGATCTTCCTGGAGCTGCTCGGTCGATGTGATCGGCCTCACCCCGGCGGTCCTGGCTGCCTGGGTCACTGCGTCGGAGAGGGAGAGGAGGCTGCCGCTACCCTGCCCCGTCTAAACACACACACACACACACACACACACACACACACGGTCAACACTAGAAAGCACAACACTGCTGTGACGTCACAATAAGCTCCAGCTAGTCCAAGTACCTTCCTGCGTTTAGCCGGCATGCCGTGGAGATAGGCGTCAGACAGCGGAGGCTGAGCCTTCATCTTCCTCTGCGTCATCATGTCACACCTGATGATGGGAACCCACTCCTGCATCACAGGAAGAAACTCATTAACTGTTTCAGGGTCTTTATACAGCAGTACGACATAAAAAGTAGGTTAAAGAATCACAAAGTTTGTTTGTATCCCACAATAAAAATCTCTCTTGATTCTACAAGATGCAACACAATTTTTTTTTCTTATTTCATTCATAAGACAAAAGTTTCTGTCAAACATTTATTATAAAGCTTTAATGAGGATGAATAGAAACATTCTGTCTGTGGTTAATGAGCTACACACCTCTCATGTATCGCGTCCATCCTTTTTCTCTTTGTTACTTTTAATTTTACAGAATTATTATTTTATAGAGCAAACAGCTGTGGTGTGTGTGTGTGTGTGTGGTGGTGGGGGGGAGTCGTCTTACAGGAGGCACCACAGCAGCCCAGGTTTCAGACTCTCCTTCAGAATCCTCGTTGCCTCCCTCTGCTCCCGCCGCTGCCATGTCTCCTCCTAACGGCGCGGCTCCGCCTGAGGCTCCCAGGTCTGTGGGTAACGCCCTCGTCTCCCGTGACGATGACGCCGTGTCGTGGGACACAGACATGGCTTCCTCTGCTGTGGTGGCTGCAGCAGGTGAGAGGGTGTCCCCGATCTGATGGGGACAAAAACATTGAGGAGCTGGAAATGTTGATTTGTTTATCTAACCACACACTCACTCGCTCGCACACACACACCAACACACACACCAACACACACACAGGCTGAGCTTACCGTTTCACTTTGAGCGCGCTCAGCTCCCTGTGTGCTACTCCCAGAAGTCTGATCCATCTGTGGACGAACACCATGTAATATTTATCAGCAGCAGTAAGGTGATGCAGAGCAGCCATCAGACAGAAGGCATGGAGCTCTCTGCATGTTACAGCTGCTGCTGAGTCCAACCATAAATAAATAAATAAGTTTGAATCCTCTCTGGTTTGACTTCAGCTTTTATTCTGAAAGGGATAAATAGGAACATGCTGTCACCTGTGTGTGAACAATGTAGCTCTGGATCTGCTCCAGAGACACGGGGATGTGCTCCAGGATGACCTGCAGCCTCATGGTCATCATACTGGTCATCCAGTTCACCAGACTGGGGCTGATGTCACTCGACATCCTCCGCTGGAACCACAAAGATCAGATTTAGCTCCCAGCTACGGTGCTGGAAGTCAGCGCCCCCTTTTCTGGACGTTAACACTTCTAAACACAATCATGCCTATTAGAGTCATAAAAAAGCACAAGTGAATTTAAAGACATTAAAACTCTTCTTTATCCTTTTGATTTATCAAAATTCCACATTAAATCACCTAAAATGTTTTAACACGGTGGGTTTTATTCATGTTTTTATGCTTTAAGAAAAACCAACAATTCTAGCAAATACAATAAATCTTTTATTATAGTTCTTTTATTTCCTAATGCTTTACTGCAGATCACTCGTCTGATAATAACGACGTTCACAAAATGCTAGTTTTTTTATTTGTTGTTGGACTGATTTCATATTCAGGAAGTCCTGTTAAATATGACGTCACACAGCGTGACCAACACAGATTCCTGAGTTTTAGCCTCGGTACAAAGATGGTTCACGTCTGAAAACCATGAATTCAAAAACTCTAAATCAGCAAACTCACGATTCTGTGGTTGATGACGGCCGTTAGAGCTCGCTGGTCTCCTCTCAGGCAGTGCATGTTGAGGGCGAGACACTCAAACAGCGCCTGGTTACACATCTGCAGCAGCCTGGGCCCAAACGTCTCGTCTGGACATAAAACAGCAAACGTTTAGCTCAGCGCTTTTCCTGTGAAAAATTAAACTTCATCTGGGCTCACCTGTGCAGCGCAGGACGTGTGTAGCGATTTGAGTCAGCTGCTGTCTGAAGAAAGACATGTTGGTCTGTGTGACATCAACGCCGTCCAACACCGTGACTGAAGACTCTCTCTGTAGGAGACAGAACCTCCATCATCAGCATCTCACACACTTCTGTTCGTAAACAAACAGCTGAAGCCTTCTGCTGTAGGGACTTTTAACACTGGTCGTTTCTGACCTTTGACCTTTTCTAGAACCCAGATCTGGAACACTAAACCTGAGAACCTGCGTTGTAGTTAAAGGCATCAGTGGGACTCACAAAGCTCTCTGTGATGTACTCCTCCAGCTCATTGACGAGCGTGTCAGCAGCAGCCTGCAGAGGAAAACACATTTAAACATCAAGTCTGATTATTAAACCACAAAGTGAATTTAAAGTTAGTTAAATGTAATCAGAGTCCTGAGTCCTACTGACAGTGATGTTCTCATCGGTGGGCTCTCTGCCATTGAGGTAGTTCTGGGTGAAGAACTGGGACAGCTGAGGCTGGATCCGGCTCAGGGGCTGGTGCTGGCCATGGAGCAGCATCACCAGATCAGACATGGTGAAGGTCTGACACACCAGCATCAGCAGCTCTCCGAAGAACCCTGGGGAGGTGAAGGGAGAGGCGAAGTGTGACCCGGATGAACCCGGCAGCTGAAAGAGGACAGGTGTGTTTGTACCTGTTGGGTCTTCAGGGCTGATGAAGATGTTGGTGGCCTGAGACAGCCTCTGCATGAACTGAGCGATGCTCTCTGTGTCGTTCTGAGCCTGACCCAGAGAACCCATCATGGTGCTGAGGACACCGCGGACGATGCCCGTAAACAGCTCTGGGTTCAGGGACTCGGCGCCAGCCGCGGCTGCTGTGGGGGGGTTGGCTGCTGTGTTGGGTCCTGAACCGGGAGCTGGAGCAGTACCAGAGGGGTGTGGGGGCGGGGAGAAGATGGGCTGGGAGGCCTAGAAGGACAAATAAAAAGATGAGACCTGTGGTGCAGTTTCTATGTTTGTTTAGGATTTTTTTCACATTTAACTAAAGATAAAAAAAAATACATTATGTAAAAAACAAATTTAAAAACAAAGCCGGTCTGAGACCTCTTCAGAGCTGCACCAATACCAGGTTCTGGTTCTAGAGCAGCTCTGGCCTGTTGATACTGATTCATCTAAAAAAAAAAACAATTTGTTTTTACAAGGTGAATTGCTCAGCAATGACGTGTTCAAGGGCTGGAAACAAGTCTGACATGAGAACCCCCCCCATTCTGACTTAACCAATCAGCATGACTTCTGGGTGCCTTCTGGTGCATTTGCAGCAGTTAAAGAGCAGACGTGTTTAATTTCATTACTACAGCTCTTCAGTTTGACCACATTTGTTTTTCAGGACAAAAATCAGACAGAAAATAAAATAAAACTGATCTCAGAATCAGAATTTAGAATCTGACCTGAGCAGCTTATTGAGTTTTTTTAAAGTCCCGCCTCTTAAGCACCAACCTGCTGCATGAACTCAGTCATTCCCTGAATGAAGGCCGGGACACCGGACGTGGTGACTGTGATTGAGGGGGCCCCTGCGGGGCCACCAGCTGCCCCTCCAGCCATCCCCAGGAGGGAGCCGAGGAGCTGACGGAGATCCGGAGCCAAGTCCTGTGGCTCACCGCTGGTGGTCCCTGCTTGGTTCTGGGTAGAAGCAGTGTTGGCAGCAGGAGGAGGCGTTGGACCAGTGGCAGAAAACGAAAAGGAGGTAGAGGAGGAAGAGGTCTCAGAGGAGGAGGAGGAAGAGGAAGTCGTGGTTGTGAAAGTAGATGTGGAGGAAGTGGACGTAACTGCTTGACCAGCTGTAAAAAAACATAATAAAGATGTATTATTATTGCTCTGGTGTGTTAATAAAAGAGGCTGATTCTAATCTAACTGTTAGGAGGAGGAGCTTACCCAGCTGTCCCGGCAGCAGCAGTTGTCCCACCAGTCCACTGATCATCTGGTTCAGAGCAGCAGGGTTGAAAGCCTGAGAGAAAAAAGTTGATGTTAGTTCCTAAAGTCCACAAGAACCCTGAGACCAGCAGGCAAACCTCATTCCTACCTGTCCCGGCTGCTGTCCCGGCATGGCAGCCCTCACGTTGATGGTGGTTCCTCGAGGCCCGAAGGCCGGAGGGGGCATGTTGGAGCCAAAAGGGGGTCGGGTAAACACAACTCTGGCCTGGGGCTGCTGGGGGCCGGCATGGGAAGGTGGTGGGGGAGCAGTAGGGGTGGTGGTGGGTGTGTTTGGACCGGTAGTAGTAGCTGAGGAGGTGGGTGTGGCGCTAGGAGGGGTGGGCTGGGAAGGGACTGGCTGACCAGTGGGGGTGGTGGCGAAGGCGGTGGCGTACTGGCTGATCTGCTGCATTAGATTTCTCATAAAGTCAGGAGGGAGGGCACCTAGAGGGGGAGGGGCAAAGGTTACTAAAATAAAATGTAAACATTCATTTATGCTCAACATGAAATCCAAATCATGGGGGCGGAGCTACAACTCACACGCAGGAAAGATGGCAGGATTTTTGAGGTTATGAGGATTAGGGATTTTTGGACTGAAATTACGATTTCAAACAAGGCGATCCCGAGATCGTCAAAGCTGCAGTTCTTTTGGTAGCGCTCCTGACCCGGGATCTGTTGTATCAACTATTTTAGACATCCGGGGTTTTCCCCTCGGCTATGACGGCAGCAGCTAGCACAGGGGGAGTATCGGTACCGGAGTTGAGCTTTCTTCAGCTGACAGAGCTGCACATTTTGGTTATTTTCCCATTGTTTCCCCTTACGTAGCTCTGCTACAGCCAATATTAAAGTGGCAGTGGCCGTCTGTCTCTGGCGTGAATGTTCTGTTAGTCTCTCAGCATCGCGGGCTGAGTGTGAGACAGAGAGACTGATTCTCCAGCAGCAGAACAGGGTTTACCATCATAACACTAAGTGGACTTGAAAATTCTTTTCTGATGTCACACAGTAATTCAGACAAGCATGTAAAACGTGTCAGAGTTCAGTGTTTTAGTGAGAAACAATCGGACGGCCCAGAAAACATCCAGGCAGCCTGCCCTGATAAAAAATGCAGGAAAAACTCTGTATCCATTTATTTTGTTAATAAATACATTTGAAAGCAATTTTTACCTTCAGTTTTCCTCCTTGTATTATTGGAGTAAAACAAGAACATATTTTTTATAAAGTGCCTCTAGATAAAAATCAGAAGTCACTTCACAAGCAAACTAAAAAAAATAAAAATCAGATGAGGAAAAAAAACAAAAGCTTTCCATGTTTTATGTTATGGTTTATATGACGATATTGTGAATAACGTGTTGAAACTCAATAATCAAACTGAAATTGCAATTTCTCCCAGAAAAATCGCAATTCAATCTTTTCCTAAAATTGTTCAGCCCTAAGGATTAGGACATTATTATGGAAACGTTTGTGATGTTACGTCACTGTCGAAACAAAGAACCTGTAAACTGGTTTCACATCCTGTGGTTGTTTACTTGGAATTGTGATCTCCAGGTGAACGCAGCACTTCCAGGTCATCCTGGGGTCCAGTCCCACAGGAAGTTCTAAATAGCTCGATTCAAACTAAATAAGTAATTTTATAAACTAAACTGCTGAAAAATCCAGATAAGAGTTGTTTACTTGGACTAGCTGTTAGCTCATCAGGCGTCAAAAATGTAAAACTCACAGAGGCTATTCAGGAACAGGTAAGGCAGGATATATTTATAACTTTTATAAAGTAACTTTGATCCAGTTTGGGTGGGGCCTCCTTACCTGGCTGTCCGGGCATTTGTGGAGCACCTGCAGCTGAGTTTCCACTTGGGCCTGCAAATAACAGAAACAAACAGAAAAACAAGTGTAAAGTGCTTTGGAGTCCTCTGACCCAGAAAAGAGCTACACAAGTGCAAGTCATTTATAATTTATCATTCCAACCAAAACAGTCTGTGTAGTTTTTCTACAAATGCCAAGGTTGGTTTAACAAACAGTGGAGAAAACTTCTAGTAAGTCTAGTTAGATCCAATCTTCGTCTTTCAGCAACACTTAAAGATGAACTCCTCTGAGACACAAACACAGGACTCAATCAGTGGCGGGGAGGGGACAACACACCGTCCGTGTTCATCTGCATCATGACCACCGGGACTGCCTGGTGGCTGATCCTGATGACCCGGGGGCCAGCCTGTCCCTGTCCAGCCTGCTGATTGGGCGGGGTAGTCTGTGAGGGGGAGGTCTGTCCCTGACCTGCCTGCTCCGACTGGCTGGCCGGCTGGGTGGGCGGAGCTTGTCCCTCAGTGCTGTTAGCTGCAACAGTCACTGTGGCACCCAGGTTCATCTGTGGGTGAAGAAGACAGAAGCTCATTGAGAGCGGCGGAACCAGAGACACAACACCAAACAGCTGAAAACCTCACATACTTGCACTGGGATGTGATGGTGCACGGCTCCAGGGAGGGTGACGGGGCTGGTGTAGTGAGAAAAGGGCCGCATCACGTGAAGGTGACGAGGGACTGGAGTCATGAGGTTCAGCCGCAGGTCACTCAGGGCAACCAGGGCGTTGCCAAGGAGACGGAAACACTCACAGATCTGGAAGAGTGTTCGTTGGTCCTCCTCTCTTTCCTGTGTGAAAAAAATTGGTTTGTACCTTGAAAAAAGCCTTTAGTTTATGTTAGATGTTCAAAATCCATTTTTTTCCCACTTTATTTTATTTGGTTTTTTAAACAAAGAACACATAATAAACAAAGAACACATTATAAACAAAGAACACATTGACACAATAGCAAAATTACATAGTCTATATCTGTTGTTACAGTAATCTTCAAGCTTGTGTCATGAACTGTACCGAGTCAATTATTAAAAGTAGGGATGCTCCGATCTGATCACGTGATTGGAAATCGGGCCAGATCACGTGATTTTAAAAAGATCGGAACAATCGGTGGGCTCTGGAGATCCTCATTAATGGCAAGTTCTTCTTTGAGCCATTTATCCACAAACTGAACAACAGATTCACTTTTAATTTCCACTTCCTCTGGGATCCCATATATTCTCATATTGTTCCGCCTTGACCGTGATTCTAAGTCATCCAGCTTATCCGTCATTATCTCTCGTTCTCTCATTAGCTCCTGTAGTACTGTGTTAGCTTCAGAGCTCCATGTTTCTATTTCCTCAGTGCGCGTCAGGGCAGTATCAATTTTTTCATTTTGTTCGTTTATTTGAGCCGTTATCTTGTCGAACTTCTTATGTATGTCATCTTTGAGTTGTGTTACCTCTTCTTTAAGTTGAGTGGTTATTTCAGTCTTGAATGTTATTAGTCCCGTTCTCATTTCACTCTGCAGGGCTTTTATCTGTTCACTTATTGCCTCCAAGCTTCCTTCAAGGTTAGCCATGTTAGCTTCGGGCGTTAGCGTGGTCTGCTCGGATGTCTTTGTCTCTGTAGTGTGGGGTTCTGGGTTTCTTTTCTTCTTCCTGGTAGAATCCTCGCTTACTGTTTCATTCGATTATACGTTCATTCCTTGGGTTTAGTCAGAGAAAATCCTGTTGGTGCTTCGGAGCTATGTTTTACATATGCATGTCGCTGTGTCGCCAAACCGGAAGTCCCAAAATCCTTTTTGAACAAGAATCACAAGTAATTTAACCCCCAGGATAAGATTCTCCAGTAAAACAAGAGTCTAAATTAGGCAAAACAATCACATCTGGAGCATCTTAAAAGCAGTAAGTTGAGTCATTTAGTTTTTTTAAACAAAGCAAAAACCACCAACAAGCAGGTTGACTAAATTATTAAACGTAGCTGTGCTACTGACTCAGAAGTGAACTGCATCAATGCTGATCTAAAATCAGCCCTTCTGGTCATTCAGATGGATCTGTGGTGAGTTTGGACCCTACCGTGTTGTTGTTGTATTCTGCCGTGGTGGCCGTCTCCAGAATAGTGTGACCCCTCTGGATAAAAGGCTGCAGCCTCTCTTCCACTCGCCGCAGTTCAGACAGCATCTCTGCCAGTTCGGCTGGACTGGGATGACTGGAGGAGGACAGGAAAACAAACTGGTCAGAGTAAAAAATACAGCAGACAAACAAAATGCACCACTGTAATCACTCTAATCTCGTAGCATTTATGGAGAAACCCTGAATGATACCCCTGCCTTTTATTTTAAACCCTGTGGTCTATTTTAAATAACTTTTGAAAAGCAGCTCAGAGCAGGATTAAAGAAGCAGATGTAACAAGAACACCTGGAAGACGACACTCAGACCCAGAATGATCTGAAACGGAGTCTGAACCAATCTGTAAGACTGAATGAAAGTTTGTCTCACTGGGGTCCGGGTTGTGGAGTTGGTCCCTCAGACTGAGCAGAAGAAGTGGAAGGAGGTGGGGGGGTTGTTGGAGGTGGGGAGGTGTCCATGGGCTGGGCTGATGGAGATGGAGTGGAGGTGGTGGATGAAGAAGAGGGAGGTGGAGGAGGAGCAGCAGCAGAAGTTGTCTCAGTTTGGGAGGAGGAGTCACTCGTCCGACCCTGGAAACACAAACGACAGCAGATGAGTGTGAGTGAGTGTGTGTGTGTGTGAGAGAGAGAGAGAAAGTGTGTGTGTGTGTGTGTGTGTGTGTGTGTGTGTGTGTGTGTGTGTGAGTGAGTGAGTGAGTGAGTGAGTGAGTGAGTGAGTGAGTGAGTGAACGAGTGTGTGTCCCCTCTTCAGCACGAGTGCCTCCAAGGCTGAGATCTCACCTCCATTCTGTTGATGACATCATTAACATCTCGCAGCAGGTTTTCTGCCAACACCAGCCTCAGCCTGGGCTCACTCTGGATGGGCTGGTCCATGTCGATGTGGACGTTGACCGACCCGTTGCTCTGAAACAAAAACAGCGAGTTAAAACCTCATCAGGTGTGGTTGAATAAATCCACAGGAATGGGACCTCACCCCGGAGCTGGTGGTGACTCTGGCATTCCTGGCATTCTCTCCCATTCCAGACACCATCTGCTGGACCGTCATCTAAATCAGAACAGAATCACACAGAGTTTATCCCACATCTACTGACCGACCAACAAAACAAACGCTAGAATATTTGTTTAAACCTGCTGTGGGAGCCGAGTTTGAGTTCATATATGTTTAAGTCTAAGTCTTGTTACTCTGTGTGTTTTGGTATAAGGTGTTTTTCATTTTTGTTAACAAGTCATAAATAATAATGATTTCATTTGTGTATATGTTGATTTAAAAACATTATTTTGCCAAAAGAAGTCTTGTTTTGGTCAATCCATGTAAAGTAGTAAAATAGGTTACTGTCACTTTAAGAGAAAAGCAGACAGGCGCTGTAGGGCGTTTGAAGCCAGTCACAGCCAGCTGAGGCTCGTGAAGTGTAGAGCAATATGGTTCTCTTACGTAGCATTGTTTTATTTTTGACGAAAACTTATTTTGGACACTCCTGTAAGATTACAAGCTGTGGAATAAAATTTTGTTATCTTTTCATCGGAGTTCTGTGGTAACATGCACGAGTAAACCAAGGCCTGCTAGCCTCAGCTGGAACACCTGCTAAACTGTTCACTGCCCTGGCGGCTTTTAATTATTTGCCAATAGAAAGTAATTTGCATTGTGGCCAATCTGCCTTCGCATCTTGTCTTTTCTCTTTCACACCTCTTAAAAAAGACCCGACGCAACATGCAACTCAACACCTAAAAGTTTGGTTAAGGAAGCAAATTATTCAAAACTGATCGTCTACAACATGTACTCCAACTACTATGGAAACCCCACTGCCCACACTTTTAGATGTTTATCGATTTATGTCATTATCTCGTTATCTTTTACTTTCCAGCACATAATCTGATATCAACACCCACTTCACACCGCAGTGGGAAACTTCTGTCGGGGTGAAAGGGCAGCTGAATTCTCCCTGAATAAGCAGCCTGAAAACATCCATTTAAAAATGTCTATTAACTATTCAGTAACTCCACCAAGATCCTTTACACACAAACAGAAAATCTAACTCTACAAGCTGAGGTTATGGTGAAAATATAAGACTTTCAAATTCCTAAAAGAAAAATTGAAAGTGTGAAGATTATATGTAAGAATGTGTGATTTTAGAGATAAAGGAACATGAGAGGCAACAAAATGCAAAAAGACAGAATTTAATTTTAATTTGAAGATGTGAGTCTCAATGATGTGGAAGAACTGATCAGATTCATGAGACGTTAGCCTGAAATGACCTTTAGAGGAAAGTAAAATCGAGATGCAGACCAACCTGTATCTGCTGGGGGTCCATGATGTTGACAGGCAGGTTGAATGTACCTAGCATAACGTAGCTGTTAGCATTGCGATCATGTGGCACCTGTGACGTTCCCTGGGAGGACGAAGACGGTCCACTGTCAGCTGAAGTTCCCCCTGACCCCGAGCCAGCCTGGGAGGGTGGAGGAGGGGCCCGCTCCACAAGGTGGATTACCTTTCCGCCCACATCTGCAAAAATACCAAAACATTTTCTGTATAAATGTCTGAAAAAGCAGAACAGAGAAAATTAACCACTTGAGTCTTGAACTCATAAAAGTATTCACAGATTAGAACAGCAGCTAAATATCTGCGGTCGGCTGGTTTTTTAACAGTTGTTTGCTGGACCGCAGCTGTTGGCGACTAGTCAGAGAAGCACAATCGTGAAAATTAGCTAATTAAATACAGAATTGATAGGTGTGACGTAGAGAAACAACTGAGATGGTTTTGGTTTGAGGTGAGTTTCAGATACTTGTGAAAACTCTGTTTTGCTCATTTTTGAACATTCAAGCAACTCAACAGGGAATCACCTCAGGGAATTTAGAATCCTGATGAACATTCTGAGACATTTTGGAAACTCTGTCACGGATTTGGTTTGTAACTAGTCTCCCACAGTCACAGCCCAGCGAGATACTGGATTAAAATGCAATTAACCCAGCTGATATTTCTCCAGTCATAGTACTCAATCACATCAACATAAATAGCTGCATAAAACATTTCATTAAGAAGAACCCCAAAATGTTGATTTCTGTCTCTGTATAAAAGGATAAAATCATCTCCTGATCTAAAGCTGAATGAGGTAAAAAGGTTTACTGTAATCTGCCAGCGTCCGTTCATCCTGCAGCACTCTGCCTTGGTAGATGAGTCTTTGTTTATCTACAGGGATGCCAACTGAGGGGGCAATGTGCTCCTTGAATTCTTTCACCGTCAGCTGCAAAATGATAAAATGGAGAATTTGAGTTTATCTTTATTGAAGGGACCAAGTACAGAAACATTATTCTAATAGGCAGATGGGCTGCACCAGATTATAGCTAAACATCAGGTTTCCATCTGAAGTCCCAGTTGCAACAAATAAATAAACATTACATTATGAGCTACAACGAGAAACACTGAACACAAATTTTGAACCTTTGTCTAAAAGTGAAGCAGGAACTTTGCCTTTACCTGAGAACCAACCGTGTACGTTCTGCTCTGGGAGTCGAGTGTTTTCACTGTCACTTCTATGTCAGAAGTTTGTTCCGCCATGGTGACCCTGCATTAAAAATAAAAAGCTTATTTGAAACAGACTTCTCCCAAAGATTCCCTCAGACTGGTAACAGGCTTTTGTAGGACAAGTAAAAGTTTTAATTTTAACAGTGAGACAATTCTAATTGTAGTTTTAAATGTGTTAGCTTATCCAAAGTCATTGTTTTGTAAGGAACATTGTGGACTAGACCAAATTCAACTAGTCAAAGTGGACGAACACTTAGAAGATGTCCAGTTGGACATAAAGACTGGCCCAGGATCTACTAGGGTGATCTGTTGTTGTCATGGGTCTGTGAAAGGTCTGAAATAAAGTTTAAGGTTTTACAGTCAGAAAAGCTGATGCATGCTAAATGTGGATGTCGTCTCATTAGAGAATTGTATTTTGACTAAATAAACCACATTATTCACTTCTCTTTTCAGAGGTTATTGAGGTTTTTATTAGTCAACGTGTTTGTGATTCTGCTACATCAGGTATTTATACTGAAAGTGTGTCATTTTATTTACCTGGGCACTGACATAGCAGAATGATGACGTAGAGCCAAGTGGGTAAAATCTCTGCTGACAGGTTGTTTCAGTATGAACACTGTTCCTTTTTCTGACTTACTGCAGAAGTTTTAGTGGTAAAGATTTTAGTAGGAAATTTAAAGTTGGACCAAACATCAATTATTGGAAACGCGTCGCCGTAATTAACCAACTCAATCTGATGTGGCTTGTTATGGATAGTTGCTAAAATGTTACGGTTGATCAATCCATATGGATCCCTTAGAGTTTACTTGTTTTCATGCCCTTATCCATCTTTTCAACTTGACAATTTGACAATTTTTATTATTAGTGAATAGTGATATTTTTATTTCTGTTACTACTAACAGTAAAATCATATTGCATGTTGAACTAAGGGCTGGACGATATAGAAAAAAAGCTTGTCGATAAAAAAATCATATTGATCGATAAATAATTATAGAAACTATAATGTAGAAAATATATTTTATTATTATTATTATTAATAATAATAATAATGAATTGGATTTATATAGGGCTTTGCATTATTCACACACTCACATTCACACACTGATTGTGATGGCGAGCTACTATGTAGCCACAGTCACCCTGGGGCAGTCTGACAGCGGCGAGGCTGCCATTTTGAGCCATCAGCCCCTCTGACCACCACCAACACACGCAAGTCAGGTGAAGTGCCCAAGAACACAACAGCAGTATGTCCCTGGTGGGAGCTGGAATCAAACCCACGACCCTCCGATCATGAGGCAACCCGCTCTATCTCCTGAGCTACTATTCTAGTATGAAGCTACCAATTAGGCTAAAATGGAAAAAGAAAGAAAACTTTTTATTGAAGTTTTAATTGATCTATTTTTTTCTATTGCACCATACGCAATCAATATACATATCATTATTGAATTATTGTCCAGCCCTAGTTGAACTATACTTTATTAACATTGAAATCCTACCCTAGCATTTCTCCAAAAAGCTTCCCGTCAGTTTCTGGGCAGATTTTAATGTTTTGGGATGGCCTCACCTTATTAAGCTAATATTCCTAAATTGGAAGAATACTAAACAGTTTTCAACGTTACAGGATTCAAATAAAAACATTATTATATTTATGGTATTTTCTACTTGATTTTTATGTTACTGGCTTGATTTTTGTTTGGCTTGACAAAATTTCCTTGTTTTAATTGTTTTATAGACTTAGTTAGCACTGACATTAACAAATGAATCAGTGTGTCTCCTTCAATTATAAGAATATAAAAAGCTTCATCCAACATAAATCTCAATAAATCCATAGAAAACACTAGCCTGGCAAGCCATCCTATATACAGGTGCTGGTCATAAAATTAGAATATCACGACAAAGTTGATTAATTTCAGTAATTCCATTCAAAAAGTGAAACTTGTATATTAGATTCATTCATTACACACAGGCTGATATATTTTAAATGTTTATTTATTTTAATGTTGATGATTATAACTGACAATTAACAAAAATCCCAAATTCAATGTCTCAGAAAATTAGAATATCAATTAAGACCAATGCAAAAAAGGATTTTTAGAAATGTTGTCCATCTGAAAAGTATGAACATGAAAGGTATGAGCATGTACAGCACTCAATGTTTAGTTGGGGGTCCTTTGGCCTAGATTAATGCAGCGTGGCATGAAGTTGATCAGTCTGTGGCACTGCTCAGGCATTATGAGAGCCCATGTTGCTCTGATAGTGGCCTTCAGCTCTTCTGAATTGTTGGGTCTGGTGTATTGCATCTTCCTCTTCACAATACCCCATAGATTTTCTATGGGGTTAAGGTCAGGCGAGTTTGCTGGCCAATCAAGAACATGGATACCATGGTCCTTAAACCAGGTACTGATAGCTTTGGCACTGTGTGCAGGTGCAAAGGAAATCTGCATCTCCATAAAATTGGTCAATAGCAGGAAGCATGAAGTGCTCTAAAACCTCCTGGTGGCTGCGTTGACCTTGGACCTCAGAAAACACAATGAAGTCTGAACCAACACCAGCAGATGACATGGCACTCCAAACCATCACTGACTGTTGAAATTTTACACTGGACCTCAAGCAACATGTATTCTGTGTCTTTCCTCTCTTCCTCCAGACTCTTGGACAGCCCACTCTTTGTGAATCTGCCCCACAGTTTTGAATGGGTTTTGTTTCACAATGCTCTCCAGGGTGTGGTTATCCCTATTGCTTTTTTCTACCACATCGTGTCCTTCCCTTCGCCTCTCTATTAATGTGCTTGGACACAGAGCTCTGTGCACAGCCAGCCTCTTTTGCAATGACCTTTTGTGTTTTGCCCTCCTTGTGCAAGACGTCAATGGTCATGTTTTGGACAACTGTCAAGTCAGTAGTCTTCCCCATGATTGTGTAGCCTACAGAACTAGACTGAGACCATTACAGGTGTTTTGAGTTAATTAGCTGATTAGAGTATGGCACCAGTTGTCTTCAATATAAAACCTTTACACAATGTTCTAATATTCTGAGATACTGAATCTGGGATTTTCATTAGTTGTCAGTTATAATAATCAAAATAATAGCTATTGCTACGGTTGGTCTAGATTTCTAGGCTAAGAAAACACCCTTAAAAATTAAATGGAAAATGTTTGTGTCATTAAAAATAAAACAAGTTAGCAAAACTCAAGTGAATATAGAAATTAGTTTTAAAGTCTGTTCAATTAATATTTTATAAGTCCGTAAATGTCATCAGTTATGTAAAGATGTTTACTAACAAGGCTAACGGTAGCAGTTAACCAACCGAAGCTACATCCCGACTACAAACCAAATCTACATGGCTTTTGTATTAACTTCTTCTTACAACTGTTCATTTTAATCCCGACTAAACAGATAACACCAATCTAAAGTTTAGTAGTAGTTAGTTACGACTCAGACCCATAAACCTGGAAATCCAGCCGAGTTTCAACGGCTAACTAGCCGAACGGCTAACCTTGTGCTAAAGCAACCAAGCGTAACAAGAAAAGACAAACATTAGGAAAGTTGGTTTTAGAAAAATATGTTTCATAAAACGCTTACCTTATCGTTTCGACTAATCCGGGACACGCAGCTGTTTCTTATCATCCAATAATTTAACAACTTCCCGGTAGGTCTTTAGCTCCGGTACTTGCTAGAAGCTACCAGGCTACACGGAAGTGACGTCAGAGCGACACCGGAAACACAGCTCACGGAGAAGAAAAGATGGCGAATCTCGTGGAAGCGACTAGTCAACAACAGTTTGAGGATATCCTCTCTAAAGCTGGAAAACGCCTGACCGTGGTGCACTTCCACGCTCCATGGGCTCCTCAGTGCGGTCAGATGAACGAAGTGATGGCCGTGCTGGCCAAGGAGCACGCGCACACCACTTTTTTGAAGCTAGAAGCGGAGACGGTCCCGGAGGTTTCGGAGAAGTATGAAATCTCCTCGGTGCCAACGGTCGTTTTCTTTAAGGCGGGAGAGAAAGTGGACCGACTGGACGGGGCGCATGCGGCGGAGTTGACCAAGATGGTTCAACGGTTGGCGGTGGCCGGGAGTCCGAATGAGTCATCGAGAGGAGAGGACCTGAACCAGCGGCTGAAGAAGCTGATTAACGCGGGCCCCTGCATGCTGTTCATGAAGGGCGCCCCACAGGAGCCCCGCTGCGGCTTCAGCCGGCAGATAGTGGCGCTGTTGAAGGAGCACAACATCCAGTTCAGCAGCTTCGACATCCTGTCCGATGAGGAGGTCCGGCAGGGCCTGAAGACCTACTCCAACTGGCCCACATACCCGCAGCTGTACGTAAACGGGGAGCTGGTGGGGGGACTGGACATCGTGAAGGAGCTGGCGGAGTCAGGGGAGCTGGAGAACACCTGCCCCAAGGCCGTGAGCTTGGAGCACCGTCTGAAGACCATCATCAACCAGAGTCCAGTCATGCTGTTCATGAAGGGCAACAAGGAGGCAGCAAAGTGCGGCTTCAGCAGGCAGATCCTGGAGGTTTTAAACGCCTCTGGGGTGGACTATGACACATTTGATATCCTGCAAGACGAAGAGGTCCGTCAGGGGCTCAAGACTTACTCCAACTGGCCCACTTATCCCCAGCTGTACGTGAAAGGGGAGCTGATCGGAGGCTTGGACATAGTCAAGGAGCTGAAGGAGAGCGGAGAGCTGGAGTCAGTGCTGAAGGGGGAGTCGTAGATGGATCCAGACAGGGAACATGTAGCTTCTTAATCTAAAGAGGGGCCAAGAGGGGCCAGAAACAAACAAAACAAGTCACTATCAGATTAGTCAAACATGGAGCTGCAGAGAATAAAAATCACTTGGTTTTCATTTTGATTGTTGTAGTTTTGCTCATTCATGAAAATCACATGTGAGATTTGTTTAGGAACAATTTGTTGATTTAATAAAACTGGGAACAGCTGACTGTAGGTCAGATTTTCCTCTTCTTATCCTCATTCTTCAGGTATGTTTGGTTTAAAAGCTTTTTCTCCCTTATGGCACCTGTTCCACAAAACATGAATAAATAATAAAAAATAACTTTTAAGATGCTTCTTTTTGTTGTTTTTTTTTTCAATTATTTAACAAACTAAATGTAGAAGAAAGTTAAAACCTAAAATATTGGCCTCACTCCAGAATATAAAGAGTATTACCCAAAACTTTTAAATATTAAATCCAAGCAAGGAAACTCAGGTGATGACGGGTTGTTTTGTCGCCACCTAGTGGACTAATTAGAGAGTAACAATCATGGCGTGCTCTTCAGAAGCTGCTGAGGAAATCAGATTTAATAAATTTGGCTAATTTAAATCACTGGAGATATTTTCATTATACAGACTTGTTTTTGACCAGGCAGCATACACTGATCCTAAAATACACAATCATCACATCATTTAAGAGTCCAAGGTGATTTTCTACAGCTCATCAGGTTTTAAATGTTAGAAAAATATCCTGACGTGATTGTGATGTCACTCTGTGTTAACATATGCAGATGTACAATAGGGTCTGAATTTCTGCAGCAAATTTCTCAATTTTTTTTACTTATAATTTACCATTTGATATTAAACATCAGATTTTTCCTGTTTACTAATCATTACTTTGGAAATGTAACTTATGAGGCTGTTACTTGTCACTGCATGAGAAAAATCTGATTTGAGAAAAGAGTTAAAATCAGGTTTTGACACAAATAATTTATGATAAACATCACCAATGACATTTTTAAATTAATTTCAAGTAACCTTAAAAACATGAATAATCTGATTTTTCTTTCAGTAAACACTAGACACTTTAGTAGGTTCACCTGTTAACACAAATATCTAATCAGCCAATCAGACAATGGCTGAAGACCACACTGAGCGTAGTGGAATGGAGATAGGGACTTTGAAATTAACATGGCATTGTTGTTGGTTCCAGACGGGCTGATCTACTGGGATTTGAACCCACAGACTGGTTCTCGATTATAGAAAGACAACAGAAGCTCAGCCTCCACAGTCACCAGGTCTCAGTCCAGTCCAGAACCTTTGGGATGTGGTGGAACGGGAGGTTCTCAGTATGGACCAGGACCTCTGAGGAACATTTAAAACATCTAGTTGGATCCATGACATGAAGAATTAAGGTGGTTCTGAAGGTAAAAGACGGGTCTGACCCGGTACAGAATAAAGCGTAAATTTAGTCAAACATCAAAATGTTGATTTGGATTTTATGAAAAATAAATTCAATTCCAAAAGTTTCTTCTTACTGAAGCAGAACCAACAAGTTTACATCTTCAGAACCAAAAGATTATTTTATTAAACCATAAAATCAAGTTGTTGCTGTTTTTTTTTGTAACCAGCATGAGGAACACGGTCAGAGTTAATGATTCCTAGCAGAAACAGATCATGTTGACAGAGTGAACCTGGCAGCAAACACTAATATTCTGCTTCTAAAGAGTTTCTAAATGGAAATCAAAGTCATGAAAGGTAACCAGACTGTCTATAATTAAATGCTGTTTTTTTTAAGAGAGTGGAAGAAAACCACAGCCTCCTACATGACAGCGATCCACACAGAGCGAGCCTTTTCAAGGCGGGTTTCTCAAAGAAACCTCACTTTGGTGAACTTTTGATTAAGTTTACAGTCAAAGTTTTGATGCCAAACCTCAGCGTTTGCTCTGAACGCTGCAGGAAACCTCACGTTTAACCTGAAACCAGAGATTAGCAGCAGCACAGGAGTTAATCATCTACTACACCTTATTTAAGCTGCACGCTGGAACATTAAACACAGTCCGAGGGAATCTTTGATCATCACTAAGTATTGATCCACGCAGTAGTTATGTTAAGTGAAGCCGGCACTTATTTGCTGTATCTTTTTACTTTTCTATATCAGGTGTTTGTTCCCTGCAGGAATCCTGAGCAGCTGTTTGTGAACTCAGTCGACCGTCAGCAGGTGAGTGGACCAGATGTGTGATTTCTGTCAACAAAAACAGCTGTTTAGGTTACATCACGGTTAAACCCGTCGTGTGCGTGGTGGCTCAGGCCTCTCACTCCCCTCTGTTGTTTCCATAAGTGGTCTGCAGCAGCTTGTCGGCTCAGATCTTTGATATGTTCCGTTAATGTTCTCGCCCCACGCTGACGCCTCTCTGCATCTCGGTTTTAGTATCTGGGAAGATGGTTCTTCCAGGCCGCCGTCAGCCACAGAGAAGCTGACATCCAGAGGTTCAAAGTGCTCGACAGCATCGTCTTCACCATGGAGGAAACGGCCAACGACACCCTGGTTCTGACTGGAAACATGCGTGTGTGAGGAGGCAAAAACACACAAAAATATTAACGTGTGAAAGTCCGACAGCTAAAAGATGTTTTCATCCACTCTGGGCGGTTTCACTGATCTGAGTAAAAGAAGATGCCCAGTTACAGATAAATTATTAAAAATACATCAGATTATGTTGTTTATGATATAAACAACATAAAAACAACAATAAAGAGCTTGTAGGGATTTTTAGTTCTCATTTTGTTGTAAGAATAGCTTGCCGTATGGCTCTACTTTGTCTAATTTCTACATCAAATGTAAAGAATTAAAAACTGAACAGAACAATTCTCATTTCTGCTCAGTGTCTGTAAATATCACCAACCTTTAATGGGAGTTAGCTAGATCGGCCATCTTGGATTGGACTAAGATAAAATCAGTTGTTGACGTTAGTGATTACTTCCTGGAAGTCTCATTAGAGTCTATCCAGATGTTTTCGACATATTTAGCTAACATAGACTAATATTAATATTTAGCTAACAGGCTAATGCACGGCACCGTGTTTAGGAGTAATTATAGACAGTTTCTTCTAAATAGTTATGAGACATTAAATGAAATTATTTTTGTAATTTCTCTAAAAATTAAGGTAACATTTTACAATAAGGGTCCCTTTATTAATGTTACTTAGTGCATTATTAAGCATTAATAAACAAATAATCATTTTATTAATGTTCCTGATATTAAGTGTCCTTAAGGTTAGATCAAAGGGCCAGGGGGGTGTCTGCTTAGTAATGCATTAGTATTAACATTAATATTAGGCAGTTGTTAATACTTTATTTAATAGTTTATTAATGCTTAATAATGCACTAAGTAACATTAATAAAGGGACCTTTATTGTAAGGGTCTGACACAGATGACGTGTTGCTGAATTTTCACAAGAATTAACACTTAGTTTTTCACAGATTTGTTCAAAACAAACATGAGAAAAATTTCAAGACCCAGGATTGTAAATAGATACCAGAACAGGGGAAGTCATAAACAGACGTGTTCCAAAACTGAAAGTATAACTCATCTTTATTTGAACAACAGCTTCACTTCTATTTTTCACTTTTTCTTCATAGAGGAGAAGATTGCAGGAAACAGATGTGGACCTATCACATAAAACCTGAGAGGGGGGACTTGGAGCTGTTAGGTAAAAAACAGATTAAACACAACCGTTTTTATCTTTTAGAGAAATTTACCTGATACAGGTGTGGATCTGATTCTCATCCAAAGAAAAATCATTTCACTTTTTGCTTCACCTCCAAAATGTAAAAACCCCTCAATGCAGCTGCCCCTTTGACATTTATGATGAAAACACTTCATATTAGAATAGAATAAAAAATACCCTTTATTCTCCCACAGCTGAGAAATTCATATTGCTTCTAGATATTTGAGTTTATTCAGCAGACACCAAAACAATGAACCTAACATGCATGTTTTTAGTCTGTAGGGGGACGCCGAAGTTCCCAGAGAAAACCCACTCATGCATGAGAGCATGCTAACTCCACGCATGCATGAGGAGAACATGCTAACTCAGAGGCTGCAAACTTTTGTCTGTGATGCAGCTGAGTCTCCATTCATACATGAATTTCTGTTGAATGTGAAGAACTCCTAATTGGAAAGACTTTATTATAAAAATGAGGTTTAGTTTTATTGAACAAGGACAACGCAAAAAGGAAAAGGTACATGTAGAAACAACACAACCGCTGTTGTCTAAAGATGTTTTCGTTTTCTGGTCAACAAATAATTTACAAGGCTTGTCCTTGGTTGGACTTTTAGAGAAAAACAGTAACAGCACTTATCATTTCTCTCTTACACACACACACACACACACACACACACACACACACACACACACACACACACACACACACACACACACACACACTAATTACAGTAAAATCTAGACTAACTGGTGATTAGCTTGGTTCCACCTGTTTTCACAAGCCAGCAGAAAGGGAGAAAACAGGTGAATATTTGTCTTTCTGAGAGTTAAAGCTATATTTTAGGATGGGTTTGGCCTGTGCACGTATTAAAGAGAAGAAAAACTACCCAACAGCTAAATGACATTTCATTCTCCAGAACTGTACTCTGAGGTTTTTTGGGAAAACCCCAGAAATGATTTTACTTTGTCAGCTTGAAAACTTAAATAAAGTGAATATTCTCAGTATTTAAAGGCATTTCGTTTAAACCCGAACTATAACATATATGTGAAGTGACTGAGGTGTCTTAATGGATTTGTTGTAGCAGGTTTATCTTATAGCCTGAATATAATTGTAGTGGGTGACAGTGTTGGTCTCAGCCCCATGTGGAGCACCACAGGATTCCATGTTTGGCCCCTGTTGTTTTTAAAAGAAATATATGATCCAAATATCCGAGTGCTATAATTAAATAGTGTATTTTTTTCACGTTGGCAGTACCAAACACGTAGAACATCCTAGCTGTCTGTTGGGAGGTTATCTTTACTTTGTCAAGCTTTTTACAGCTTTTATAGCCAAAGTTCTTCTAATGTTTGTGAGTGATCTAAAGACCTCAGGATAGTGTTTCTCCTCACTTAAATGGACTTTCTGGCCATTTTAAGGTGATTTTCTGTGTTTGTAGATAGCTGTAGAGAAATGCATTTGAGTTGGCCAATTTGAGTGTGACCAGGACCAAAAGGAACTCGGTGAAGGAACAACTGCAAAGCGAGTGGACCCTCCTGCCAGGTGGATGTGTGTTTACTTCAGCTAAAACTTGTTCTCAATGCAGACGAGACAAAGCTGATGTTGTTTCCCAATTCAAGGAAGTGACCAGTAATGATTCCCTTATAGGGGTGACAAAAGAGAGCTGGTTCACACATCTGGGTGTCTTGATTGATGACTCGTTCACCTTCAAACCATGTAGACAAACTCACCAAGACACTGGAGTTAAAACTAGGTTTTTATTTTCCAAACAAGTTGTGTTTTTCTTTTATTACAAACAATGGGCAACATTTTTAATTTAAATAGAATAAAAATGAACTAAATCAATCCACACGTTTGTTTAAATGGTTTAAGAAGATGCTTACTGGTGTCTCCTCTGATGGTTTGATTCTAGGGAGGCCTCAGCGTAGAAACCTGCTCTGGAGTGGAGCGTGGGCCAACTGCCTTGACTGCATCGTTTTCCAGGAGATAGAGCCGCCGCTGAGGGAGACGGACTCAGAGGACTCCCTCAACAGATTCATGCTCTATGGTTAGGCAGCATTAACGAGTTAAACAGATTATAACTTCTAACGGTCACGAAACATATCACTAATCTCACAGTGGAGGTAAAAAGTCTCAGGAGAGTTTTTGGATGAAGATGGTTTGTTCTCCCTCTCTTATCTGGTGTATTATTATTATTATTATTATTATTATTATTATTATTATTATTATTATTATTATTATTATTATTATTATCATTATTATTATTATTATTATTATTATTATTATTATTATTATTATTATTATATTGTCATTTATCTTTTCTGTGGTCAGTGTCATTTTGTCACATTTGCTTTTAAAATGTGCACACAGGAACTTTTTTGTCAGATTTTACCCAGAATTCCCAGTTGGCAAATGTTTGAACAAGTGTAGTTGGGAACAGACTGAATAAATTTAAAAAATGCTGCATGCAGCTGGGTCATGTGACCTGATAACGACTCATTTAACACGCATCGTCGTTAACAGCCACTGGGACACAGGGCAGTCGTCTGTAGCCGGGTTTTAATATTTTCAGTGAGTTAAAAAAAATGAAATGTTGAAAATTCCTTCAGAGGAGTTCTGATGTTTTGTTCCTGAGTGATGATGGGATGGAGGAGAGCTGGACCGGTGGTTCGGAGCATCGTCTGCTCTGGTCTGGTTCAGACACTCATCTACGCGATCCTGTTTGTTTCCTTCTGTCTGGGCTGCAGGTTAAAAAGTAACATCTGTAGTAAGAGTGCAGATGTTACATAAAATTTATGTAGAATTTATTTTTCTTTCAAGCTCGGCAAAAGGATGTCCCACCTGAGATGCTAAGAGCATTTCTACACAACTCGGCTTGCCATAACCTGAAGGAGAGCGTCAGACTTCCTCAGGAGAAAGGTTAGGATGGAAAGAGAAAATCCTCTGAGAGTAAAAATGCTTCTTTATTTATTCTAAATATTTTATTTTACTTTTTCCAGAGCTTTGTTCCCAGTTTTGAACACAAAGGTAGGAACAATCACGGCAGGTAATAATGATTTTATTTTAGCTGAATGAGGTCACGGAGTGTTCTTCCTGGATCTTTTAATGTTGATGCTTTTATTTCATGTCTGCTGTTGCAGCAGAAAACAAATCAGTGAAATTTACCTGATAAAGATTAAATAAATACTTAAATGTTTGTCATTTTCAGCCCTGAGTGTCATGACACTGAGAAGCAGATCTGCAGCTGAGCAGAGAAAAGACAAAAGTATTTATGGAGGAGAACCAATGAAAACACAGGAAATTCCAGTGGAAACGACTGTAAAGGCTCTGGATTTAACTGGATTATATGTAATTTAATATAAATTATACTTTTACATTTGTGGAAAACACTGAGTTTTGTCATGAATTTGCTCTGAATTAAATAAATTTAAACTGACCTGTTTCATCAAATTAGTTTGTTTTAAAATGTTTTACCTGTCATGCTTCTAAAGGGATTTGTCTTTTTTAAACATAATCCAGTATAAAATAAGGTGACTTTCTAATACGTGTCGACGTGTGTTAACTTTAACACATCAGTACTTCAATAAAAACGATGAGGCAGTGATTTAAATTTAACTTGATTCATATATAAAAAGCAGAGAAAATGGTGCAGGCACAAAAACGGACCCGGACTCTTTGGATGGTCTCCAAAAAGTGACTCAGCATCTCACGATAGCTGTGGATCAGTACGTGGGAATGTGTCAACATCTCTGTGAGTCACAAATCTTGATGTGAGAACCGTTGGTGTTGCTGTCTGACCGACATCTCTGTCTGTGGAAGTCAACCCATCCATCTTCTCGGTGTCAGGTTTGAACTTTGATGACACAAACTGTGTCCTAAAACTGGAAAATGTGGTGACCTGTGGGTGGGAAATGACTAGGTGCTGAAGTTTTAGCAGAACTACCTGCAGCTTCATCAGACACCTGGCTGCTACAGGTAGGAAGCACAGGAAGCCTCGGTGAACACTTCTTCCATTGTTCTGATTAGGGACAGCACCCCACATTCAACTCCTGTTTCTCATGTTACATGTGTAGGTGTGTAACCTGGTATGAATGTGTGCATGTATACAAGTGTGCATTTGAAAGCCAACAAAACAAATAAAGGGAGGGGGGGGGGTACCTTTTCAGAATCCAGAGGAAGCCACCTTGGCTGCGTGGGGATGTCCCATGGGGAATGAAACCAGCACCTGAAAAGTGAAATCTGACTCTCTGCAGCTCTCAGCGTGCGGCTCTCACATCCTCATGTCTTTATTTATGCTTCAACGAGCCCAAAAGCACCACTCCTGTTGAGAAGAACCCAACCAACTTCTGCTTAGAAGAAGACAAACAAAGTTTCTCACTGAAACCAAACATGAGACTGAATTTACATCCTGTTGGTGACAAAGGCATCATTCCTGGAGGGAAACCTGAACTCAAATCAAACATTTACTAAACAGTTTGTCTCACTTAATCCTTTCTTTCTTCAACATGAGGAACAAATACTTACGTGGTGCTTTGGTGCAAACTCCTGATTTCCTCTAAAGAACTTTGTCAGCATTAGTCACAACTTTCAGTTTTCTTCCATTCCAGTTTAATCAGGAACCGCAGAAGTGAAAAGCTGCTTTTAGATGATTCCACTTTCATAGAAACCAGAACATTCAGTCATCAGTCTTTTCTGTCAACAAAGTAGATTGGGATTGAAAATAAATCAGATTAGAAGAAACTTTGTGCTTTAATATCATCAGGATCTAAGTGCTGTAAATGTTTCACCACAGATAAATAATAAGTTTAGTTTTTGTTTCATTTGATTTATTTTAGAAAAAAAACAGGTTCTAACCAGATCCAGCATGCAGCTGATTTCCATCTGTTGGTAAACACACACACACACGCACACACACACACCCACACACGCACACACACACACACACACACACACGCACACACACACACACATGCACATGTATGCACACACACGCACACACACACGCATGCACATGCACACACATGCACACGTATGCACACACACATGCAGGAACACACACACACACACACCCATGCGCATGCACGCACACACAGTGAGTTATTAATGCCAATAACCACACAACTGCACCCAAAACATGCATGGGATTGAACTTTTACGAGGAAACGGAATTTTGTTGCTTTAAGCGTTTTAAATAGGAAAACTTTCCGGAGGACATTTAGGGATGGGATTGTAGCTACGGCTCAGAAATATCAACTTTGCAATAATCTAATAAACATTCATCATTTCTAAACTTTATATATTAGTCCTCATTTATTTCAACAGAAATGGTGAAGCAGCTGTCAGTGGCTCATTGGGGTCACCATGGTAACTACCCACCTCTTTCTCTCCCTCCATCTATCCCTTAACACCTGTTCAAGTCCAACTTCCTGTGACTCGTTTAAACTGTGAAGGATATTTTTACTGGGAAGTCTACCTGAGCTGTAGAGCCCCAGAGGGGGCGGGGCTTCTTCACCTGGTTCACCAGAATCCCAGTTTTTTGTTTTTTAAATTGGGTGTGTATTATAGTTTGTAACGATCCCAAAAGTCAAAGCTCTACTGCTGACTGAAGCCCACATTTTCAGCCAGAATTCGAACGTTTGGTTTTATTTGCTTAAGTTGAAAAGAGACAGAAATAATTTCAGTTTCACAAACAGAGACGTAGTAGAAAGTCTTCATTCTTCAGAAACAATCCTGCAAGATCTCAAACATCAGCTCCCAGATCATTTAGCTGCTGACTGAATTTACGCTTCGGTTTGAGCTCTAATGTCACTCAAGATTAAATCACAGACGATAGTCTCTGACGTCTGAAAGTGATAAAATCACTGATCTCTTCATTCTGACCTCAAAGCAGTCTAAAGATCTTTAGCTGCCCACTTTAATATTTAAGCCGAGCTGAGGAGTCGAGGCTCTCTGTGGAGCCTCAGACCACAGCTCACCAAGAGAAAAATTCCCTGTCATGTTTGTTTGTTGCACGCTGACCTATAAACGTGGGAAATCACAAACCGCCCACAACAAACATGAGTGTGTCAGCGAGGGGCTGCACCACACACTCGCTCACCCACACACACACACACACACAGGATTTGAACCATCACCCTCCATCAGCGGCTGAAACACTTTCTTCTGTCTTTATGAGGGAAACTGAGCTGCTGTTTGGTTTCATGAATTTAGTAAACGTGTTTCGAACAAGTGGAGCTTCTTGGTTTCACAGCGGCGAGTTGAGCCACCCACACCCCCCACACCCCCCCTTTCTTTTTTTAAACCACAACTCTTTCTGCTAAGAACTAAAAAAAAATCCTTTTCTGAACACGCTGATGTAAAAGGGAAAACCCGGCGAGGCTGGCATGTCTCTGACAGACGAGCAGCACATGAGTCTGGACTCTGAGGCTGCAGCACACAACAGGTGAGTCCACCTTAAATCCTCTCTAACGTTCCTCAGCAGGATTTCTGTCATCCTGGAATTCCAAACTGATGAAAGTCTTCGGAGAGCAGTTTTAGTTTGGATGCAGTCAAATTTTACTTGTTGCTTTTTGTCAAAATCAGATTCTTATTTCTTTTATTTTGGCAGGAATTATTAAAATAACTGCCCTTTAGTTTCATTTAATTGATTTTATTTTGAGTAATTTGACCTTATTTGGCCCCTCATGTGGATTTATTCTACGACACTCCTCTTAAATGATGCATGAGAGACTCCAGAGTGGAACGGGTTGTTTGGATCACGTTTGGTTCTAATTTCTGTTTAAATTTCATAGTTTGAGTTAAATAATTAATATAATTGTGTTTTTCTGTAATGAGACACTAGATCAGGGGTTCCCAATTGGGGGTCGGGTCCCCCAAGGGGGTCCCCACAAGATTGCAGGGGGTCCCCACAATTTTGTCTTTGCTGAGGTCAGCAAGATTTTATTTGTAAAAATTATATTTATAAAATCCCAATAACACACCCTACAGTATAATCAGAACTCCATATAAAAGTTATAACTCTGTATGTCTGTATAAAGTTTGTAAATGATCACATTTAATGTGTTTAGGCGTGTAGGAGTTGGGGTTGGGGGTCCTGCACTAGAGCATCCTTTGATGGAACAATAAAAATTCTTCCTATTAGCTGCAAAACCTTTTAGTTTAGCCTTAATTTATTTTCAGGTTTCTTTTAAATGTGTAGAAAGTAGAACCATTATTGTGAAACTATTTTTAAATGAATTAAAATAATTAAAAATTGCATGAAAAATGTCAAATTTGACCAAGAAAACAAGAAAAGGGGTTTCATTTTTCTTTGTGTTTAATGAAATCAAATATAGCCTTTGAACAATTTTCATTTTGATGCAACTTTTACAAAAAATAGCTACTAAATATAAAATTTGAATTAGCTTTGAGAGTTTTGGTCACATGAGCAGCTTCTCCTTCCTGGACACACGGTCCTGTTTCATAACTCAGTGAGGATGTCAGACCCAAATGTTTCAGCTTGTTCTTTTGGTCTTGGGCAGCCATGTCTGTGGTGATACATTTCTCACAAGTGAACTAAAATACTGGAGGGAAGATGTGGAGTTTGACTGACAGCTGTTTCACATCATTCATGGTCAGTAAACAGTTTCACTTTATGTGAACAATAAAACTCTAGACCACCAGCACAGTCGCTCTCTGAGTGCAGGACAGAAAACTCCCACTCAGGTAAAATCCCAGAGAAGCTGTGGGGGTTTGGGTCCTGTGTGCTCAGGCCACGTTTACCCACAATGCACCACAGGCCACTCTGTAAATGCATCTCAGGCCATGAGTATTTTTAGGTCGATAATTTTTTTTTTCATTCACGTGGAGAATGAGGTCACCGTGAGAGGCTTCTGTTTCCTGTTTGTACTTCTGTTAGACAACAAACGTCTAATGGAGGTCCCAAAGAACAAAAAGAGAAAACAAAAGAGAAAACGAGAAAAACAAAACAGAAAATACATCTCACCAGTTCTGCAGATCCAACACAACTGCACCTTTCTCCATATGTAGAGTCTTATTGTTGGAGCTGCTGCTGCAGGTCACAGTGCTCCAAAGCATCTGGATAGTTTAGATAAAACTAAACCGTGATGCAGAATCCTGGAGGAGAAAAGATCAAATCTTCACTAAAACACTCAGAAAAACTAAAGTTTCATGAGTTAGTTTTTTTTTTCTGCCTCCTGTTGGAAAAATAAAGTTCTTTCTTTACTTTAAAGCCATATATGCAACATTTCTATATTTTTAAATAATTTTTTTGAGCCAGTTTGTGCTAAAATGACCCTTTACAGGGTTAATGAAATGTCACTCAGACCCCCACCGCCCTCTGTGGGCAGAATACCGCACTTGCAACTTCAGAGTGGCAGTCTGCTCCCTGTTGGACCTGACTGGAGCTGACATGTTGCAGTCTGCTTCCTGCATGTTTTAGATCATGAACACAGCTGATTTGTTTGATTTAGTGATGAACCGCTCCTGTAGACACTAATGAAGGCTGAGGAGACATTTCAGCAGTTAGATTAAGGTGTTAAAAACACGAACGCACAGTGAGGAGGAGAGTTTCACTTTCGGTTCTACAAAACAGACACTAGGTGGTGCTAAAAGCAAGCCAAAACTGCCTAGAATCCATTTAAACCTTTGAGATCTGACATCATGTGATGCACACGCCTGGTTTTTCTTCTTGACTCAAAACACAACCTGGAAAATCAGGGAGCTCCTCAGGTGGAGGAACTGGAATCTTTCAGACTTCCCTAAAAAATCTCCAAGTGTGTGTTTCACCTGAGCTGGAGGGAAGAAATCCCCCAAAGTGGCTGCTGATCAAAATAAGCAAAAACATTTGGAGACAACCAGAGGCTGATGCTGGTTTTACCTGCTGCTCAAACTGATCTGTGGTCAGTGAACTGATGCGTGTTCCTGTGTCCGTCCTACAGAATGGAGGGTCCGCCACGCTCGTCTCATAAGTACCTGCTGCTGCAGGTGTGGTGCGGTCTTCTCACCGTTGCTTTGGTCGCCATGGCAACTGTACTGTTTTCCAACAGACCGAAACCAGTGGAGGTGAGTGTCTTGCAGTTTTACTCTTTACCGTTATTCATTTGTGAAATGCTGTGATAAAGTTAACCTTCGTTAGATTTCATTCTAAACTGGAACACGTTGGTAGAAGCTGTAAAACCTGCTGTCGCTCATCAGCATCATGATGCTCCCAGCTGCTCATCAGAACGGGCCAATGTTCTGTGTGATTGGTTTGATCAGTGATCAGACTATGTGAAAAGCAAACGTATCATTTATTTAGCTTTTTCTGGATGTGTGAACGTGCTAAGGCCAAGCAGCAATGCTAGTGATAACAATGTTTACTTCCAGGGTTATTCCAAGTTAATCAGAAGGTCAGAGCTTTAATAATAATATCCTTTCTAACACTGTCAGAAAATATTCTGTTATCTCTTATAAAATAGTTTGTCCAACTTAATTAAAAATGTTATTATAAAGAACTGAAACATCATAATCCACATCATTTATCAAACTGGTCCCAGTTCAGGGGCATTAATAATCACCATCAGCAGGTATCATCTCTTTGTCCCTGATACTGAGCTGGGATATTAAAGCCATATTATGCAACTTTTTCATGTTTTTAAATCATTTTCTTGAGCCAGTTTGTGCTAAAATGACCCTTTACAGGGTTAATGAAATGTCACTCAGACCCCCACCACCCTCTGTGGCCTGAATGATGCACTTGCAACTTCAGAGTGGCGGGCCGCTCCCTGTTAAATGGAGCTGACATGCTGGCCCTGGAGTCGTCTCCCAGCGCATGTTTCCTGCATGTTTTAGATTGTGAACACAGCTGATTTGTTTGATTTAGTGATGAACCGCTCCTATAGACACTAATGAAGGCTGAGGAGACGTTTCAGCAGTTAGATTAAGGTGTTAAAAAGACGAATGCACAGCGAAGAGGAGAGTTTCACTTTCGGTTTTATGACAGCGAATTAATAACGGACACTAGGGGGTGCTAAAAGCAAGCAAAACTACCAAGTGTGCCTTTAAAGTTATCAAACTCACAGAGTAGAGGGACGGTTTATCTCCACAGATCAGAGTGTTTCTCATCCTTCCTGGATCCTACACTAGATAATCATGTCAGATCTCTGGTTCAGTCCTGTTTTCATCACCTCAGAAATATTGTCAAACGTAGCCCCGCCCATTTGTCTCTCGTGGTAAAATGGAAATTCTGACTCAAGCTTTTGTTTCTTCTCGGCTGGACTATTGTAAAGGACTCGATACATGTTTAAGACTTCCATAGATTGGTTGCAGACTGTACAAACTATCCAGCCTGGTTCAGGCCAAAAGGAGGCTGTGAAACCTGACATATGTTCGCCTCTGAGAAACAAAACTAACCGATTCTGGATCTGTCAGCAGGATCTGGCCTCAGAGTTTTCCAGATCCAGTCACAAAGGAGTTGGAACATCTGTTCAGTCAAACCACCACAGACTCTTCACTAAATAAATAATCATTTAAAACGGATGACCTGTCCGACTTGCTGGTGAAGAGAACAGCAGCAGGAGTCAAAACTTCCCAAAGAATCAGGAATATCAAACACATCATCTTGAGTTGAACAAGAATTATTTTAATCAAGGTTTGAGAATAAAACAAACGTGATTTCTGTTTTTTTATTTTAATAGAACATGGTGTCGTCTGCACTGGAACAAAGAAACGTCACCCCACCAGGTACGTCTGGTTCCACCTCCAAACAAAGATTTATGAAATAAAAACAAGCAGCAAATAATATTTGTTTTTTATTTTTCAGTCCGAGCTCCTCTCCCACCCTCCGGTTTAGTTGGTATGTTATCATGATTTATGACTAACATATAAGCATTATTCTGTGTTTTAGGAATCAGAGAAGAAAATGTAATTTATTTATTTTATGTTTGTTTCTTATGTTTTATTTGTTTATTTTGCTTTTAGGAACGTCTCCATCATATATTGAGCTGATCAAAAGTAAGTTTACATGATCCAACCTGCTTCAGTCAGAAATATATTTACTTTTATTGGTTTATAGAAAATAATTTAAAGTTTAAATGTGTGCGTGGGAGTGTGTGTGTGTGTGTGCGTTTGCATGTGTGCGTGCGTTTGCGTGTGGGCGTGCGTGTGTGTGTGTGGGTGCGTTTGCGTGTGTGTGCATGTGCACGTGAGTGGGTGTGCGTGTGTGTGTGTGTGTGTGTGTGTGTGTGTGTGTGTGTGTGTGTGTGTGTGTGTGTGTGTGTGTGTGTGTGTGTGTGTGTGTGAGTGTACTCATTTACTCAGTTTTGATAACAGCCTAGCCGTTGACCTATCAGTCCTGAAGTACACAAACGTTATTTCTATGAACTGAGGCCCTTCGGGAAGCTGTGGTTTTGTTTTAATTTTATTCCTTTTATTTTCAGGCTTTTAATTAAACCACATCATTGCTCTTAGACAGTTTGAGTTTTACAGCTTCAAAACTCACTTTCAACCCAAATATGCAAATCTGTCCATCTGTCTGTCTGTCTGTCTGTTTGTTTGTTTGTTTGTTTGTTTGTTGGTTTGTTTTCTTTGTAAATTCTAATGCTGCTTTTGCAAAAGGGGAAAAGAAACACCTACATGTTCAGGTTGCCGTCGTTAGGCAGAAGCTGAGAGTCATTCTGAGATGCGTAGGACGTTTTACTTACAGCAAAGGGCAGCTCGGAGGGAAGTGGGCGAATCACAATCGGAATTCTTCATCTGACTTCAGATGATTTGATGATCTAAAAGAACAAAAGAACACATTTGACCTTAAGTTCAAACCTCTCCCTACAGACAGTAAAAATGTCCCAATTCTGAGTCTAAAATAAAATCTTTTCTCATTATAAACTTTATAAAATATTAGAGAACGATGAATCTCCAGTTCATAGAAAAACATCAAAATTGTTTTTATTCATTAAAATTGTGAGTTTGAGAGAGAAAAACCGTCCTGCAGCTTCCTGTGGTTGAGACGCGCTTTAGAGCTCTTCCATAAACAGTAAAGCAGCCGGTTTATTTTAACTCTGCTCCATCTGTAATTACCGTCCTCACTCAGACGGAACTACCTTTCTCACATGTAGATTCAGCCTCGTCATGTTTCTAGTCGATCCTCCCACCTTCTTCCTGTGTGAAGTCGACTCCTAAAACCACAACAACCCTGAGTAGTGTAACGACATGTGGGCTGAGCAGACTTCCAGTGTAATTACAGCCCACAGCAGCAGATATCAGCCAGCCAGCGGCTGCTCACACAGCTGACATGACGGAGATTAGAGTTTAATTGGAGGATCAGCTTCGCTCAAGGTGTTTGATTTCACTCAGCTTCTGAAAACAGGCGTCTCACTTCAGCGGAGATACTGGTCCAGTAGCTCCTCAGGAACTCAATACAACAAAATACAGATGTTAATAGTAATGATCATAATAATAGATTAAATTTACATCATGCTTTTAATGTTGGAAATGCTTCCTAAAACTAAGTTTCTGGTCTCAGATACACTCATTAGTGGTTTAAACACCAAATAAATCCAGGTTAAACTCTTGATCCAGTACAGGTTAAGTCCTGATCCGGTCCAGGTTAAACTCCTGATTGGGTCCAGGTAAAATCCTGATACGGTCCAGGCTAAATCCCGATCCGGTCCAGGTTAAACTCCTGATCCGGTCCAGTTTTCTATTTTCCCTCCCAGCAGATAGTCACTCTGGTAATATTTTAGGTGGTTCTGGATAAGGACTTCTCCAGACTCTCTGATGGTTTTTCAGAAGATTTTGTTTGGACTTTGCCTGATTTTCATTCAGCTCTGGTACCTGAGCACCTCCTGTAGTTTCCACTGACCTTTGATCTGTGAGTCAGGCACTACCTCAAGGGATGAGCCAGAGAGGAGTTTTCAGTCTCACAGAGACACAATCAGCTCTCGTCTCTTTAGCTGAATCTAAAAACACCAAACACAAATCAGTTCGACCTGAAATCAGGATTTTTGTCCTGAAACTTTTTCTTTTGTCTTGAATTTGAACATTTTATAAGTTTGATTCTAGTTGTACTTTATTGTCATGTTTCTAGGTTGTTCTATTTTAACCTCCCAAGTCCTGAGTTTTGGTTTCATGTATATTTCTAACTTCACCCCACTGTTTGGGATTAATGGAACTTCAAATTACAAATGTAGTTTATTTTAGGAGGGAAAACACACACTTAAAGTGTTTCTGTAGGGAGAAACACACACACAGACGTCAACGTGCAGCTGGGGGACTAAATACAGATTTATGTTTCATCCTGCTGCAGGTCTGGATGGCAACTCGTGGGAGCATCTGGTCTTTTGTGAGTCCTGCTCTCTCGTCCTGCATAACAACTCCATCTACAGCAACAGAACCAGCTCTCAGCACTCCCTCTACTTCATCTACGCTCAGGTCAGCTTCCAGAAGCAGGCATCTCAGAGCAGCAGGTCTGTGGTCCTGATCAGAAACCGCTCCCCGGGTAAAGCTCAGAGGAAGCTGGCGGAGGTTCAAGGAGAATCAGGACATTCTGTTTGGGTGGCGAAGATGGTCAAACTGAGCAAAGGAGAAAGCGTCAGATTAGTGATCTCAGGCCCCATTAAGCAAGAGGACACCTTCTGGGGAGCCTTCCAGCTCTATTAACGCTGCACATCTGGATGGAATGTATCAATTACAGCTGTTTAGTTCTGATTGAATGTTTTAGTCAAGTCACAAATGTAAACACAGTCTCACCTTGTCTTTGTCCACATGGAACACTAACTCCATCAGACATGTAGGAAGGCGGATTTCTCTCAGAAATCGTTTCAAATGAATGTAAAAAGTGATCTTATGGTTTCACTGCTCTGGGTTTGTGTAATTTATCATAAAGGTTATTATATTATTGTTGTTTGTTTCAACGAAGAAAAATAAGTAATAAAATATTATTTTAAAACCTGTCCGGCTGTTTTCCTGCAACTCGCTGGGCGACCACACGGTGGCGCCACCTCCCACCTAATCAGCTGATCCTGTAGATTCTGATGGAGATTTTATTTGGTTGTTCTAGTTTTTTAAAAATCACTTAGAAAAACAGCTTTAGCCCTTTTAAATCAAGAACCAATCATCAAAATATATTTCTTGGAAATTGTATCTATTTTTCTGCTGCTCCCAATAAAACCACAAAGTTCCATCAGTCCCTGATTCACTCTGATGAGAGGTTTATTCATTTTTATTAAATCATTTAAAGCTGTTTAATTTGCTGTGAATCGATCAGGAACTGTAGAACATCACAGCTGATTTCTGTTTCTCAGATTTTCTACAGAAAAATCTAAATTTTGAGTTCTATCTGAAAAGTTGAACATTGAACGATGAAACTCTTTTGGGTGTTTTAATTTAAAGTGCTATTTAGACAGAGATGTTTCTTTTGTATTTCTTAGATGACCTGATACAGCCAGTTGTAGTTTTATATTTTATTTTCTGTAACGCCTTGTGTTTCTCTGAGAGTGATCTAGAACTTTGGTGATATTTATGTGTGGAGCAGCAGGTGCAGGACAGGAAACCACAGATCTGGTGCAGCGTCGGTCCTGGACTCGTCTGAACTCACGTCGCCCTCTGACTCGACTCAGCTTAGCGCTTCTTTCAACCTTCACCCTACTTTTACTACTTTTCTTTGTTTATTTCTGGGTGAAACTGTTTCCTGTGACAGATAAGAGCTGAGTATTAGCATGAGACATCCAGCGGAGGACAAACTTCCCCAGATTCAGTCAGAACTTATAAATCAGCTGCTGGAACAAAATAAATAAACATGTTGAGATTTTTATGAAGTTTCGAGGAGAAAACGCGTCTAAAAACTCAACCACAAACGTGTTGATCTGACAACAGGAAGGAGAAAAACTCACTTCCTTTTGGGAAAATGTCAAAAGGTCTCAGATCCTAAAATTGAGAGCTTTTATTAGAAGGTGGGATTCTGGAAGTTTAGAGTTGATTCCTTCCAGCTGTTTGATATTTGGTTTTAAATCAAACCAGATGCTCTCAGACCTGAACCTGAGACCAGAACCGGGCCGAGGGGCTCCTGTTCTAGTTCAGCTTCAGGTGTAGAACACGTCCGCCAACATCCTCCTTCACATCCTCGGGTCGATCGGGTCCTCCTGCTGCAGATCGATCAGCTGGGCTCTGGTTCTGTTAGGATCATGACTGAGTCTGGATGTGTTGTTTTCTGTTTCTATGCACCCCCCCCCCCCCAAACACACACACACACACATACATATGGATACATTTTCTGGGCTTTTTCTTTTGTTTTGTGGGTTGTTGGGTCAAGTCTCCGCTTTGGTTTCTGGATTTTCCTGCAGCTTTTTGTTTCATTTGTGTGTTTTTATAAACCTGAATTTTTATAAACCGGAGTTATATAAACCTGAGTTTTTATAAACCAGAGTTTTATAAACCTGAATTTTATAAACCAGAGTTTTATAAACCTGAGTTTTTATAAACCAGAGTTTTATAAACCTGAGTTTTTATAAACCAGAGTTTTATAAACCTGAGTTTTTATAAACCAGAGTTTTATAAACCTGAATTTTATAAACCAGAGTTTTATAAACCAGAGTTATATAAACCTAAGTTTTATAAACCAGAGTTTTATAAACCTGAGTTTTTATAAACCAGAGTTTTACAAACCTGAATTTTATAAACCAGGGTTTTATAAACCTGAGTTTTTATAAACCAGAGTTTTATAAACCTGAGTTTTTATAAACCAGAGTTTTATAAACCTGAATTTTAAAAACCAGAGTTTTATAAACCTGAGTTTTTATAAACCAGCGTTTTATAAACCTGGCTCCTCCGATCTCGGTGTGACGTTCAGGCTCATTTGCATTTAAAATCCAGTTTCTGGAGGTCCTGAAATGTTTTTTGGATCCAAACACACCCCACACATTTCTTCTGTTGTGTTTCAGATCAACACATTCTGTGTCAAAGGTAACTCAGGTTAACCTGTGGAGGACTTTTGTCCTGCTCTTCGTCTGAATTCAGCCATATTGGAGGCTTTTGCAACAGAAAAGACCTGTTTAAGGTCAAAGGTCATATATTCTAGAGAACAGAATTTATGTTTCCATCTATTACAGCAAGTGGACCTGAAGCAGCAGAGCAGCAGACCATCACACTACCACCACCATGCCTGACTGTTGCTATGACGTTTTAGTTTGACACAAACCTTCCAGAAGTTCTGCTCTTGTCTCGTCAGTCCACAGAATCTTTACCCAGAAGTCTTTAGGTTCATCAGGATGTTTTTTTGGTAAATGTGAGATGGGTCTTTGTTAAATCTGGACCTCTGACCTGAACCAGGTGAGGCTTGCTGGGCTTTAGGCATTGTTCTGGGTTGTTCTTGGATGTCTTTAGAATGGGACAGGATGTGCTGCTTTTTGAGATCTTTTAGCCTACTTGATGCTGTCAGACAGATGCCGTGATCAGGTCTGGGGCTGGGGGAGCTGAACTCAGCTTCATAAAATCCGGTTCATGATTTAACAAGGAGGTCAGTTGCTGTTTGGGTTGGATTAATTCCATTAATAAATAAAATCATCATTTAAAAATGAAGTTTTGTATTTATTTAGGTTGTTTTTGTCTGATACTGAAATTTATTTACTGATCTGAAATATTCAAAAGAAATCTGTAAATATTGAAGTCATAATTATTCCTCTAAAGAACTATTCTAAACCTTTAGTTGTTTTTGTTGTTACTCTGATCATCTCTAGCTTGGTTCAATTTGTCTGAAATCCAGGTGATTGCTGAACAGCCGAAAAGGCCAGGGAATGACCAGAGTTGCATTCATCATCTGGAATGAAGGAATGCGAGAGCAGAAAAAACACGCTGCAGCGAACGTGTCAGACCAAATACTTTCACCTTGCCAGTCATTTGTAAAGCAGGCATTTCCCCTCTGCTGTTGGTCCACACCGTCTTCCACCTCAGCAGGATCCTCACAGAGAGAGGTGGAAACACCTGATTCACTTCATCCACCTGTTCAGCTCTCACAACAACTCCTTTGTTCTGCTGAACCCTTATCATCCTGGTTTCATCTGAGCTCTGAGGACTTCAAAAAGCAGAAATGCAACCCTTTGTTTGTTTGTGTTGATATATCTGTCCCCGGAGTAGCTGGAAAACACAGAATCATCAAGGTGAAACATGAGCGTTAAAGGGCCAGCTCTCTGTTTTTATCTTGAGGTTGTGTGGATCGCTTCTGATCGGTCAGTGTCTTCCCTGCAGGCAGATGGATCTCTGTTCGGAGAGAATCTCCTGAAGGGGTTTAATCACAGCTGATCTTATCCCTGACCTTAATGACATCTGTGTGTTGAGTGAATGAATCATGGAAACCTCCTGCTGCCGATCAGCTGAGTTCATCAACGCTTCCATCATCACTCATCATCACGTTTAGTTATTTTGGATGGAAATCTTTCTGTTAGTTGATTTCTTCACCCTGGCTGTTGTTGTTGACTGATGGATACTGACTCATGTCCCGTCTCATGCTTTAAATGGTGTTTTTAGCTATATAATATCAACGATTCCTATCTTACACAATGAAGATTGATTCCAAAAAGGATATTGTGGGTATTTTTCCCAAGTATAAATATCAGCAGCTGCAGCTAAATGTAGCTCCTCATCCAGGGCTCGAGTCCAACAGGAAGTTTGGAATATTCCAGCTGATGGAGGTGTAAAGATAAAATCACTTGAATGGCTGATAAATTTAGGAGATTGGGACTGCTTTAAATGTACAATAAATAAGAATTTTACAGCACAAAACAGTCAAATTTATCAACCATGTTGGAAGGAAGGTTATATTGAAACAGATTTTTTCTCAGCTAGCTGGGGGTTGTCAGTTTTTCTCCTTTTAAAAAACCTGAGGAGGGCCTAACTTGAGAGCCCTCGGGGTAGACGAGTCTGCGCCGAGCTAACGCTGCAGCACCAGCATTTGTAATTCAACACCAGCCAGCAAAAAGCTCCAGAGCTGTGGACAGGATGTTAGCCAACAAAAGGAGCAACCTAGAAATAATTTCTTGTACCCTAAGAAGCCACAGCATCTTTTTGTTTTACTCTAAAATTGGGTGAAGAAGGCTAGATGCTAATGTTGAGCTAACAATGCTAACGTTGAATTAGAAATAGTTTGCTCTAAAAAATATCTCAAGCTATTTTTTCAATTACCAATAACTCAATATTACAGTGAAATGTAATATTGAGGTATAATAACCTCTTTGTTATTCCTATTTTACATAGCAATAATATAATTTATCCATGTCAAAATAATATTCTTACTAGTCAACTAGTGTTAACCCTGTTAGCTAGTGTTAACCCTGTTAGCTAGTGTTAACCCTGTTAGCTAGTGTTAAACCTGACCAGTTGTCAACAGGTAAACTGTTTTTGTCTTTTCACAGGAACTCAACACAGGCTATTAGGCAAATATAATTAAGGGCATTTTAAACTAATGCTAGGTTATTTTGTATAACTTGTTCATGTGGCTTTGTGAAAGAATATTGTGTTTGCCCTCTTTCTTCCCATGCAACAACAGTTATTTGTTTATATATATACATATATATACATATATATATATATATATATATATATATGTATGTGTGTGTTTGTGTGTGCATGCGTGTGTGTGTGTGCACGCACATGCGTGTGTGTGTGTGTGAGTGAGTTCATGTACAACTACATTAAACAAATTGAGAATAGGGCCCCTAAATTGACTCAAGCCCAGGGGCCCGCATCCTTCTAAATCCGGCCCTGGTTATTACATCTCATTGGTCATTTTATAAATATGTGGTTAAAGCCCTAATGCTACAAGAAGCTGTTCAGGGAGGTATTATGCTTCTTTATTTCAGACACACTGGTCCAGATCAGAGAAATAAAACATTTAATAAAAGAAGTGAGTAAACATGTGAACCCGATATATTCCACAGAGGAAACATACTTTCTGTCTCTCAGTGTAGCAGGTAAAGGTTTATATTAAGCATCAAGCAAAATGACTCATAGCATCCTGAAAAGTGGGATCATGAGCTGGACCAAACATCTGGGTCACATCTGTCCTGATTGGTCACCTGAAGTTTTGGTTTTTCTGTTTTTCCACCTCAGGTGAAGGAAGTAAAACAGGTTCTAACAACCAGACATTATCTTCTGATCCTCTTAGTGGCAGCAGCCATCCTCCTGGACTCCACGAGCAATAACCAGGTCATCTAACCATTAACTAGACCACCACCCACCGAAAAAATGTCCTGATGTAATTTACCTTCAGAGAGCCAGATAAGGATTAAAAGGAGAACCCAAGGTAATCTAGAATCTCCACAAATGATTTAACCTGAATCTGTAGCAATAAAATCAAAGTCTTATTAAATATGCAGATCTGATGTCTTCTGAGGCTTTAGTGGAACCTAAGAGGAAAAAAGAAACTAAAAGTATTCTAAAAAATATAAGGATGTTTGAATAAAAGATAATTACCAGTAAATTATATTACCTGAGTAATATTTTATTTTATATCACTATTAATAGACATTATATTATAATCCATATTGCCCCACTATTTTTTTAGCGTTGAAGTTTAAAGGATTAAATTATGTGACAGCACATAATAGTAATAATAATACTGTAATAAAACAGAACTTAAAATACATGAATGTAAAATAAGAATCCTGAGTGGAATCCTGATGCTGATCTGTGCCTGGAGGGTGTTTTTGGGTGGTTTTAATCCCACATCAGACTTTATTTCTACAAACACAACCTTTAAATCCATCAAAGAGTTTACTGAGCAGAACTGAAGTTTCGGAACGGGGCAGAAAAATCCTCTCTGTTAAGATAAATCCCCACAAGCCTTAATCCCACATCTGGGAATCAGAAACCAGCCGCTCCGATATGCAAAACCAACCTCCTCAGGTTACATTGGAGCAGGCGGGAAAAGTTTTCCACCAAAGCAAAATGATCAGGTTACATATCCACTATTTCAGGGATTATTTTAGTGGAAAAACAAGCGTAAATATTAGTATCTGAAGAGGAACTGGACCTGTGTGTGCATGTGTAAGAACCCACACGTCTTTGTTCCTAAAGGCCAGATCCTCGACCCACACCCGGTCCCGATGCACGAGACGGTTCTTGTGGAGGAAGTTTAAAGCGTTCTACTGAGCGTCATGGAGGTTAATGGTCCACCATTGTTTCTGTTACATCATAATGCTCAAGGTTCTGAAACAGGAAGCAACCTGGAGCTTATCCCCCTGAACTTCTCCTTTACTCAGGTGAACTGAAACTGTTTATTTTTGTTGTTGATTATCGTTTGTCTCAGCTCCTCATGCAGTCACATGCCTGTTCTTTCATCAGCTCACCTGGTTTTTGTTTACCTGTTCCAGCACTTTAACTCTGCTGCTGAGCTCTGCTCTTTATTTCTTCATCCTAAATCTCCATCTGGATGCTCCGAGACCACCTCAGCCTTAAAGCATCCATGTGGAGCATCAGGATTAGTACCATCATCAGAAACCTGCCATGTCTACTGCCCCCTGGTGGACAATCTACGGGTGGAAGGGGCCAGTTTCATTTCTTTATTACTGTTATATTGTTATAGAATTACTAGTAGTTTCTTATTAGTAGTATCTTTCTGTTTCTGGCTTTAAATGGTAAAAGCTCAGGCGCCATGGTAACCCTGTTGTAACTCGTTAACATGACGTCTTGTTTTAGTCATGAATAGTTCCACGTCTGAGGTCACTGACATGAGAGGAGGCTTTATTTCAAGATGTAGAAATGACAAATAACTGGACACATTCCTCACTTGCTCATACTTAATGTTTTTATGTTTTCAGTGTCTGGTTGAGACTGAATATTAGTTTTGATTTGTCAAATTTAAGCATTATTACCCCAATACTACAAAACTACAATAGTACTAATATACAGTTTATTATGATCTATTTTTAAGTGAAATAGGAAAAATCATTTCATAGCTTTTTTCTAAGTTAAAGGGTTAAACCTTTACTTACTTATTTAATGTGTATTTCCAGCCGATCAAACAAAAGTTTATTTTTACAACATTCGTTCATCAATGTTCTTTATAATTAACTCACTTTAAATTAAACAGTTGAGCAGATATGAATCAGCTCTGAGTTTGACTCGTCATCCTCCCTCCTGCTCCGTCCTCTCCCACGTTCTCTGTCTTCAGACCTTTTGATGTTTTGTCTTCTAAATGTAGAAACTTTGGACTTCTTGTCAATCATCATTTGACTTGAAGTCATGTTGTTATGATCAACTTCCTGTTCTGCCTGACTGCTTTAACACGACCCTCCTCCTGGTCCTCATGTGAAAGTTTAGTTTCACTTGTAATAAACAGAAAAAAAGTGATCCAGGTTAATTAATGGATACAGGAACTTGACCCAGTTAGGGAGTTCAAACAACAAGGTGTCAAAGGTCAGCGGGACCTCGTCTTCAAATTAACAGGAAACTGAAACCAGAACTGGAAACATTGGACTTCCAGCAGCAGAGACCTAGACGAGGTTCTGCTCTGGTTCTTCTGGTTCCAGCTCACTTCAGGAAGGAAGCTCCGTGAACATCAAAGAGACGAGAATTGGATCTAATTGGATGTCAGAGGTTCTCATAACTTCCTGATCGGGTTAAATCAGATGTTTTATCTGGATGCCGCAAATGACCTCAGAAACCCAAAAACGTGTTAAATGTCCAGGAGAAGAGAATCTGAAACCAGAACCCAATCAGAATCATAATAATGATTATTATTATTATTATTATTATTATTATTATTATTATTATTATTATTATTATTATTATCATTATTATTATTATCATTATTATTATTATTATTATTATTATTATTATTATTATTTACCTTTACTTCCTTGTTGCTTCTCCTGTTTCCCTGTGATGTCATTGTTAATTACCTCGGCTCTGATTGGATTGTTTCAGTTTCCTGTTTCTTGTCTTTATTTTCTTTCTGAATCTGATTGTTTTTTCTGCTTCTTGTTTCCTGATGAGAGTAAATAATCATCTGAGTTTCAGTCGAGCATCAGAGACGATTTCTGATCATTTATTATAACTGAAGGTTTTCAGCATTTTCTTTAACTAACTTTCATAGCAAGAAAAATTGAATGAAATTTTTAATCATTAGGAGCATCATTTATAATATAAGGTAATAATAATGTAAATATTTTAATCGTAGTATTATTGTAAAGTAACAGGATTTTATTTGTTGTTCAAACATCTGTTTTTAATTTATTTTTATTTTGTTGTTTTTTCCCAGTTCTGTCTGAGCACGTTTCAGTGACTAAACATGTGTTATTATAGCAGTCGGCCTGTCACGTAAAGGGTTAAATCCTCTTTTTGAACTTCGTGATGTCATCAGAGCTGAAAAATCTCATTTCAGAATATTGAGCTTTAATATTTTTTATTTAGAGCTTATTATTCTCACGTATTAGTAAATAAATAATGTTTGTGAATAACTCTAACTATGGTGCTGCATTGAACTCCAGTCATGTTTGTGTTATTTAGCATCATGAGTGATTTTAACGTTCTTCTTTAACCCTTTAACTGCTGCTGTGTGGAGCCCAATTTATTATAACATGATAATAATAATCAAAAATATTCCAAAATGTTGAGATTCAATAATTTGTGCATATATATTTATTAATTGTTGCATTATATTTGACCCATCATTGCTCCAAAGGAACAAAAACGTATTTTTAAAAGGAGGTAAAATATTTCTATTATCTGATTTAAAAGTTGAATCACAACAAAAACATTTATAAATAAATAAAACAGCTGCAGATTAAAGTGAAACTAAGATCAGAGTTGAGCCTGTAAACCAGAAGCATCTTCAGTTATTTAAATAAAACACACACTCATGTTTTAAACCATGCGTTTAGTTTTATTATGCTGTCTGATAGTGAGACCACATGGAGCTTGTGACACGTTTGTGGCTGAAAGACAAAATCCCATAAAAATCAGGAAATGTCACCGAGCTGCAGGTTCTAGATGTTTGTAGGCCGCCGTGAAACCCGTCTGTGGTTGGACCCGGTGTTGGCCTGATTTCCTTTCCCTTCACTCCGAACAGAACCAACACGCCGAGTCGTTGCCGGGGGAAACCGAACCTTTGTGATGTGGATTTCTGTTTCTTAAAAGGCCAACACCTGCGAGTGTGTCACTCTGAGAGTGACGCTGGTTTCACAAGCAAAGTGTCTAATTCTCTTACGACACCTTCCTTCCTACGTTTCCTACACACACACACACACACACGTACACGCACATACACGCATGCACACACACGCACACACACACACTTCCCTTTCCTGGCCTGATGTAATCCATGTCAGCCCGTTTGGGCTTTGCTGATGACCAAACATTCTGGACGATGATGTCATCCTCGGAGAACAAAAGGAGCATTTTTAGAGCCGTAGAGATAAGACCGGGGGAGTCACAGCAAGAAGGGGGCTGAGAAAGAGAAGGCCAGGCAGAATACCAAGCCTCAAACTAGCAGATTTTTTTTCTCTGAGGCTGATGAAAAGAGGTGTTTGTTCTCAGGAGGAATCCCGTGGAAGTTTTTGAGTCACTGATGACCTTTGACTGGGAAAACTCTCCTTGCTGACCTAGAAAACCTCCAGAGATGAATCAGCCCCTAACGTCTACAAAACAATAACAGGAGTTCTGCATCCCTACGGATATCTGACAGCTATTCACAGGAATGGTATTAAAGAGATTCTGAAGTGTGTTTCAGTTTGAAACTGATAAATAATTCAGCTCTTTAGGTCCCTCCAGAACAGCCTCTGCTCAGAGAAACAAGGATTGAAGTTTCCTGTTATAATATTAAGAATCTCCTGCTGGATGATTTACATGAAAAAACACAAAATTTGGCTGAAATAGTCCTTTAAAATGGTAAATAGCCTGTTTTTATATAGCACTTTCTAGGATTCTGTAACCCCCCAAGGCGCGTTACCAAACAACCAGTCATTCACCCATTCACACACTGATGGTGATGAGCTACATTGTAGCCAAAGCCACCCTAGGGTTCACAGACGGAGGTGAGGCTGCCTTACACTGGCAAGTAAACCAGTCCCTCCAACACCCACCCGCAGGTGGATGGGTGTCTTGCTCAAGGACACGACTGTGACAGACTGAGCAGGTCTTGAACCTGCAACCCTCCACTTGAAGGGCGGAACTTAACTCCTCTGCCACCATTTCCCTTTAAATGTGAAACAGCAACAAACAAAGAAGGAAACAAGTAAAAGTTAAAATTTTACAACAAACTTCCTGCAGAAATTCATCAAGTTTTGATTTGATGTTGCAAAGAGTCACGGGTTCTGATTTTCCAGCTGCTGCAGAACTTTAGTAAATTTGTTATTTCCAAACACAAGAAAGAAAGAAAGAAAGAAAGAAAGAAAGAAAGAAAGAAAGAAAGAAAGAAAGAAAGAAAGAAAGAAAGAAAGAAAGAAAGAAAGAAAGAAAGAGCCATCTTGTTTATTTAAAACAAATCCATTGGAACCAGACTGAAACAAGCTGAAGATTTTTATTTTATTTTTTGCAAGAACAAACAAAGCTGCAACACTTCATAAAAGGGAAATGACACTAAAAGCAAAAAAAGCCTATTTCACACTGAATGCGGTACGGAGGCGGTCTGGTTTCCATATAGGGCTTCTGGACAGACGGCCATTCACACTGACTGTGGTTCGTATGCTGAACGTCTCTGGATGTCTAATCCCACAAAAGCACCAAATGATTAGAAATTTGACATAATTCCTTTAAAACTATATCTATAAAAATAACATGACCAACCATATACTGAACTGATATCCTCATCATCATTAACAATAAAACAAAATCCAGCAAAAATAATGCATCAGAGCTTTTATTTTGAAATAAACTGGATACAGCTCGCAGAAACACATCTAACTTCTGCGGCGTCCAGAAAAAATGGACTCCATGTGGAAACTTTTTTGAGCTCGGCATCCGGATCAGTAAAACTGTGCAGCCGGTGTGATTGCTCTGATTGGACTCACTGATTTTTGATCCATGTGGAAGTTGCACAGAGACTGGGACTGTATCCTTTCTGCTTTTGGTCTGAAAGAGGCTTTAGACTGCTGGAGGATCCTGGCTCATCCCTTTAGTCATGCATCTATAACTTTATGACATTCTGGGTTTAGCTACAGGCCTAGACTGCTGGAGCACATACTGACCACACAATGCTTTTAAAGGTTTAAATAACTTCCCATTTTTGGATTATTGCAGGTTTATTTCTGCTTTGCAGAGCTGTTTGTTCCGTTCTAGATTTAGTTGATCCAGAGACAAATTCCAGTGAGATGAGTGGAATGTTTTCGGTGTGCTGTGATCTAATTCCTGGTTGAAATGGTCTGTGACTGGATAAATGTACAAGATGATGCAACATAACGAGAGCAAAGTTATGCGACGTCACCACACAGAGACGTTTCATCACCTGGAGCTGAAACTAAAGATCAGATCGACTGAACTTGTTGTGGATCTTATCTTATAAATGGTCTGTTCATCCAGCTGAGGTCATGATGTTGTGTCAGTGATGCGGTGAAGCGTAGTGGCTGATGGGAATGATACATCTGTAGCAAATTAAACTGTTTTTTTATTGGAAACAAACAAACTGATGTGTTTCACAGAAAGAGAATTTTTTTGTTATCATCTGTTCACATGGAGGTTAAAACGTTTCTGAACTGTTGATTCTGTTCTGATATCACAGAATCAGAAAAATGTTTGGATCGTTTGTGTTTACGCTCCTGCTGAGGCTTAAACATGATTAAAAATGGGGTCAGTGACATTCTGGGGTGGATTCCTGCTGTCTGACCTCAGCGGCGTCAAAACCAAAGAGCCTCATTTGGTGATTTTCCTCCTGAATACCAAAGAGGAGGTGTGTGAGTTAACAGGAGGAAATGTAAAGGTGCAGTGAGTGTGTGTGTTTGTCGTGGGTGCTGCTGGTGGTGGCGATGACAACTTCTTGTGGTCGGTTTATGTTTGCAGGTTGGAATGAAAGAGTCACAATGAGACACGGAAGTCCTGTTCATCTGGCGAGTCTTTAACGACAAACACCCCGAAAACAAATCAAGTTTCACTCAGTCGACTCTGATTCAGATGGAAGGAGGCGCTCCACTCCTCTGCTCTTAAAACAGGAGAAAACTAACTAAGAAAATGTCAATAAAACAAATGAAAGAACAAAATCAGTCAAAAATAAAACCAACAATAACTTCTAATTTCACATTGATCCAAAAAAGCTCTAAAACTAGCCTGAAAATATTAAAATAATATAAATAACATTTATAAAGCAACAGTAAAATGACATTGATCTAACAATTAGGATAAAAGGAGAAGCAACAAATAAATTTCTATAAGAAACAAAGATGAACGGACACAACTAGATAATAAATAAAATATTCAAGATATTATTTATGAAGCAAAACCACTTTTAAAACTATTTTTAGAAAAATATAAAAGAAAATAACGACATCAGAAAGATGCTCCTGAGATGGTCCAGAAACTTCTGGAGCTTCCACTGAGCAAAGATCCCAGACTTCCAGATCCAGACGAACAAACAGGTGATGGTTAACCAACTAGTTAGTAGGACAGCGGCGCCCAACCCTGATCCTGCATGTCAGCGGCTTGGGTCACTTTAAACAAAGCAGGTGTGTGATTAACAAACTAGGACCAGGTGTGGAGAGTGAGTAAAACCAGGACAAGTGACAAAATGGGGGAAATAAAAAATATACATGAAAAAGTTGAAGTATATAAAAATGAATAAAAAATATTAAAATTAAAATTAAATATTGATATTAATAAATAAATAAAACCTGAATAAAATCAGATGATAATGTTTCCTAGTGTTTTTTTTTTTGTGTCTAAACATTTTTGTTTTATTGAAAAGTTTTTTATACACTTGAAAATTAAAAAGCCAAACACAGAAAATAAAGAAAAAAAAACTACAAACTCCCCCGGTGGTTGGTTCCAGTAAATGTTATAATCCCTGCCCCCTTCATGTAAACTATTCCAGAAGACAACATAAAAACAGATTTCTGATCACTTTTCTACGTGTTTTAGGGCCAGAATATACTTTCTTTTAATTACGTGTACCTGTGTTTATCATGGCTTCCTCACAGAACTTGCGTTTGTTTGACGTGTCGGTTGTGCGCGTCCTCTGAAATTAACGAGGTGCGTTCGGAAGCTGCAACGTGCGAGTAACCAGTAGGGGAGTTGACAAAATGAGCGAGACATACTCGCCATTGTCACGCCGTCTCTGGTTTAGAGGGCTTACATACTATCTCTACCGCTGCTGTCTTTTTGTCTGTCGTGATCTCAAAATGAACCCGTTACTGATCTTCTTCTATTGACGCCATGTTTGTTTTGGTTATTCCTTACAGATCTGGCACTAAATCTGATGTGAGTTCTCTACTGTGGTCCCTAGTGGAATACTCGAGTACTACGTGAAGCCTGCGAGGTCAAAAAGCAAGTATATTACTGGCCTTAAAACCCTGAATCCCAAAAGAAATGACTTTGTAGCAGACTTTAAGCTGATAACAGCTTTACTAAATGCATGTTGAATTTTGCTGTTAAACTAGGAATAAATATTCTGCTGTTTGTTAAACTCAAAAATCCAGGTTCAGATTCTTATTTAAAACTGTTTACAGAAATCAGAACAACATGAGGAAAACCAAACACGTTTCCAGAGTTTTTCCCTCTGAATCAAGAGGAAAACACAAAAACAAAAGTGGAGATGTGAGGCAAGAGGAACCAAAATTCCGGACACGGAGAGTTTTGTGAGGAAAGAAGGACAGAATCAGAGAGCAGAAGTGTGAAAACCTGTTTGCTGAGTGGGTTGGACCAAGTTGCATCATCAGAGGGAAAAAGCTCCCAGCTGCCAAGTTTTGGTTTAACTTTTCAGACTGAGCTCCACGCCCACAGCAGTCCTCAGGCTAAAGGAGTTCGGCCAATAAGTAGATTCACGTGGTCATTTAGACGTTTTCGCTTCCTGTTTCGGTTTCTGTTCGAGTTTAAAACAACTTTTACTTCATGTGCTATCATGCAAACCTTATTTGCATCATATTTCCATGATGTTTACAGAGAGTAGCTCATCATTACCACACCTGTAGTATTACCTTTACTCTCGCTGAAAAAACCCAGAACAGCTGAACACTAAACATTCACCAACAGATGGAAAATCAGTCTGCCAGGTCAAAACTACAGTCGTGTCATAAAACTGTTGTAATTACACATAATTACAGCTGCAAAGGTTAATGTGCACATTATTAAATATTAACCTGAATTATAGGTTGATGTGAACCCTGGTGGCAGTCTGTTTATGGAGCGCCGATTGTATGTTCAGATATTAATATTATACCACATTTACCTTCAAATACTAGTCCTAATTAGATTTTTATCATTAAAAGTTGAACTTAAAGATTTATAATTAAATCTAAATAATACATGTGCATTTTTAATGAAAGCAAATGTAAGCTTATACAGTAACATTAAAATATTTACACAGATCTAAATTTGAAAAATCTAAACGTGTAATATTAAATCTAAATATACAACATAGCAAAATATATAGTCACCTCTAAATTTTAAAAACCAAATCTAAGTTATTGAAATTAATTTACATATTTACATTTAGATTAATCATACATCACTAAATGTAAATATTTACAACCAAACATAAATTTACTAATTGAACATATCTATTTGAGATCAAATCTAAATGTAGAAACTCAAACCAAAACATTTAAAATGAAATCTAAATATTGTATGTCATATCTAAGTTTATAAAGTAATTTTGAACTAAGTCTGAGTATGTAATTTTGTGGGCTCCAGTTTTCAGTAGTTTGAACTTGTATGCGTTAAATATTTAGATTTCCCCGTCTAGTTGTAACTATGCATATTTTATGCTGAACATTTGGATTTAACACCAAATATTTAGATTTGATTCTAAATATTTCTTTCTGACATTATGATTTCTAAACATTTAAACACAACATTGTATTTTCCTGAATGAATGTTATCAAAACATGGATTTAAAAGATACACACCCCATACTTCTTGTGACAAATTTTTCTTGTATAATTTTAAGTTCGGTGCTCCGTAGATGTTTACATAAGGTTGGGTTTTTCTCTTATAAACATCTGCTCTAACCTCAAAATGCTGGTGAGCTTTAACCTCAGCTCTTACAAATGTAGCATATTATGACTGTATGTCTGTGTGTGTGTGTGTGTGTGTGTGTGTGTGTGTGTGTGTGTGTGTGTGTGTGTGTGTGTGTGTGTGTGTGTGTGTGTGTGTGTGTTAGAAAAACCCATACACTTTCCCATCCTAAAACCACAGATCCCAATGGGGTGCAACACTTGAGTGAAACTCGCGCAGAAAAACTTCTGTGACTTTTCTTTCCTCTGCCGTGTTTCTCTCCACAGCGCTGGTGCTGCCTCTTGCAGTCTCCATTTTCAGTGACATCACTGGAGTTTCCCTTCAGCCGGAGCAGCTGCTAGCGCATAAATACTACGAGCCGCTTGGCAGAAGTTCACTCTAACACAAAGAGAAGCGTCAGCAGAGACACAGCTATCAGCCAGGCAGCAGAGAAGATAGCATGATGGGATACGTAGCCACGACGGGTGATGTGGAGGCTGGTGCAGAGGAGAGCTCAGAGGTGCTGGTGGAGAAGAAATCCTCCACTGGGTGGATGTGGAAGGTGTTCGGGGTCCTCCTGGTAGTGGCCCTTTGTATAGCAGGGGCCCGGCTGTTTGTGTGGTACAGGGATGAAAGACCAGAGCCCACGGTGAGGATCTCCTCTGACCTTCTCAGACCAGTCAGAACCTTCTGATGCAGACCTCTAATGGGTGTTTTCTCTCCTCACAGACTCTCCCAGAAGCAGCAGTTTCATCACATTCTGCTGAGAAAACAGGTGAATATTTACAGATAAGATGATGATGGAGGTGAGAGGAGTAATGTTGAGGAGGACGTAGGCTCACTCTGATCTTCTTCTCCTCAGGTACCCACTCCACCCTGAAACAAATCATCAAGAAAGCCAAAGCAGCCATCCATCTGGAAGGTGAGTCACTGTCAGATCTGTCATGTGTGGGATTTGCAGCTGTAGAGACTTTCATCCCAGTGCTGAGACAAGAACATCTGGGTTCTTTCAGGTGGTTATGAAGATGGTGAAAGTTCTGAGCTGATATGGAGCCATGACCAGGGCCAGGCTTTCGCTCAGGGGGGCTTCCGCCTGGACCAGAACCGGATCATCATCCCACAGAGCGGCCTGTACTTCGTCTACAGCCAGGCGTCGTTCCGGGTGTCCTGCAGCAGCGACGAGGCGGGGTCCGTGGGTCGCCCCACGCCTCTCAGCCACAGAATCTGGCGCTTGTCAGACTCCATCGGAACCAACGTGTCTCTTATGAGCGCTGTGAGGTCAGCATGCCAAAACGTGCAGGAAGACGGCGTACAGTCTGGACAGGGCTGCTACAGCGCCATCTACCTGGGCGCCGTGTTTCACCTGAACAAAGGTGACCGTCTGTGGACGGAAACCAACCAGCTGTCAGACCTGGAGACGGACGAGGGGAAGACTTTCTTTGGTGTGTTTGCACTTTGACCTCCTGCTCTAATCCTAAAGGACAAAATCTGAGCAGGGCTTAAAAAAAAAACATTTTTACCTTTTATTCATCCTGAAGGTGAAGTAAAAATGTTCAGATCTCAATGGAGATAAAACCGTAATGAGTCCTTAAACTTTATAAACTGTAACAGTTTGAAACTTTATTTCCATTTTTGGCACTTTTGAAACTATTTATGCTGATCTGAGATTGTAGTCAAAGAAACGTCGTCTGCTGTAGCAGATGAGAGCACATTTATTTACTATTTACATTTATGTATTTATTTGTATTTATTTGTATTTAAGTCAATAAAACTTGTTGTTAAAAATGAAATTTGATACTTTGCGGTTAATGAAATGACTAAAAATCACCTAAAGATGCACTGATTCTGGTTTGGACATTTCTGATCTGCTGGTACGGATTCTGACCGATTTATCCCAAAGAGCGCCGATTAAAACACGTTTTCTTTTTTTTAATAGATGTTTTTATCTTAGTAAAAACTTCCACGTGAATTAGCGCTTAGTGATTTTGACAGAAAGAAACATGTTTTTATTGTTTTTGATGCATTGATTTGTCCCCTGCTTCACTTTGGCCGATTGTGGTCGTCAGATGATTTTTTTTGGTGCAACTCTAGAAAAACTGCAATTCTTTTCAATGCTGAGACTAAACAGAAGATTGCAGCTGAGTTGGCTTTATCTCACTCCCACCCCCACCTCCAACACACACACACACACACACACACACACACGGTCTGAATTCTTCCCCAGCCAGCAAATACTTCCTTTGACAGATCACACAAGTTGAAGGGAATTTCCTAAATTTTTTTGCTTCCCACTGCGTGCTGTGTCAGGTGGAGGCCCGCAGCAGTCTCAGCCCAGACCGGGTTTTCCCCTGCAACACCCCCTCTCTCTCTCTCTCACACACACACACACACACACACGGACCTTCGTCCTCCACCACTGTTACCACATAACCCGTCTTCAGTCAGCTAGAAACAGACATGTGTGAGCTGTGGGATTCTGGGCTGGCAGCTGGTTTTTATCACTCTGTCATCGTCTAAAAACACACTTTAAACAAATAGCACACACACACACACACTTGGGAGTAATTTGTCTGCTTTTGTCTCGTCCACCAGTAGACGTCCACTAACTGTCTGTGCGACTGGAGTCCCACGGGCTGCTTCCTGCAGGCCGTTTGGGTTTAACCGGGTCTTCATCTGCCCTCTGACCTCCAAGGGGGCGAACAAACAGGAAATCAGCTTCGTTACTCAAAAGTCAAAATAAGTCTGAAAAAGAACAAGCATGTGCTGCCACCTAGTGGAGGAAACCCAAACAAGCAGGTCATCAAGTGGAAAAAACAAAGATTTTATTCATGTTACCCATATATTAGAATACACACACTCTGAAATATATTAACATATAATATTTGTAGATATAGTGAATACAAATACCTCCCTATCCGTGTGTATCGTTATGACGAATGTGCAGGATAATAGAACGTCTCTTTGTGTATTTTACACTTTCTGATCAGTTAATAAATATGACCTATTTCACCCAAACCCTGAGCTCCTCAGCAGGAAGTGGTTGGTTTGATTGTGCAGGTTAAAGTGCACGCTCAGATTAACGTCTACAGCTCTGATACACACACAGTCACAGCTGCTAGCATTAGCGTTAGCTCATGAATGAAATAGAACATGCAGATTAACTGCTGAATAAATAGGGTCCTTCTCCGGTACATTTACAACACGTTTAAAGCCAGAAAATACCTGAAAATGTTTGTTAATGAAAACAAAAAGTCACAAAAATGACATTTAAGAATCCTGATTGGCTCCACTCCGATTCTTATGGATTCAGTGACTTTTTTATTCACCTTTCTGTGTTTTGGTTTAGTTTTGGTTAAATATTGACAAAGTTTTATCCGTCTGAGGTTGATTTTTATCTCTTTTTCAGGCCAGAGGGTCGAAAACAGACTTGCTGATCAACGTGGTAACAGAGATTTAAGTTCGGGATTAGATCTATAATCTGGATCTTAACTAGATCCATTTGGAAAAATCAGACTGAAAGAATGTTCTTGTCAGATTCTGAGAAATTCAGAGTTCAGGTAGTTCAAGCACTTTGATATGCGACTTTCCTCACGTTGGACAACTTACTCAGTGATCATTTCACTTCCCTGACTTATAAAACTAAAGGTTGATGAACTAAAACTGTTCCAGTGCACTGATCCTGGCTCTGAGGGCCGATACTGATCACTGATTTTTACATATTTTGGAATTTTTAAAACATTACAGATTGTTATTGGCTGCTAGGGGATGGTGCGTTCACTGACCTCAAACAAACCAGTCAAAGCTGGTCATGCAGAAAAGTGGCCGATACCAATTTTCTCTAGGCTGACGCATTTTCAACACCTTGAAAATTAAATTCAAGCATTTTCAAGGACTTCAAGCACCTGTAAGAACCCGGGACATTGATCAAATTGACCCACAGCGTTTTTTCTTGGATGTTTTTCATTAAACTAAAACCGGTTATAGTGTCGTCATAAAAAATAAAAAACTACAAATTAAAGGGTAGATTTTGTTTTTTCACGCTGATTTTCTGAGAAGGTGGTTCTGGCCCGACCCAAATATTCCTATTTCGTTCTAACAGGTTTTCCTGTCATCATTTTTATTCCACTAAAACAAGTTTATCACTATGCTGGAGCTGCTTTTCGGTTTTTAACATATCTTTATTGTTCGATCAGTGAATTCTAAAAAGATAAATCATTAGAAAAAAGAGGTTCTGTGTGGCGAGCGTACCACCAGAACCCCAGTAGAACCGGCTGGGCTGCAGCTGTTTCATAGTTAAACCCTCTGGTGAGATCGGAGCCGATCACGTTGAGTTTTTAAATCTGATCCTGTATCAGTAACATTGGAGGTTTTCATGTTTCTGAGACAGAAAAAAATAAATTATTGTTTTTGTCTCGGTTTGTGAAACAAAATCAGAAAATCTGAATAATTTCTGTTAAAAATTTCTGTTTCTTTAATATAATCCCTTTATTTATTTGAACTCATTAAATATAATCAGAACCTGCGTGTGACGGCTCGTTTTTACTCTTCAACACATGAAATAATAATAATAAACACAAATCCGATCACTTACACAGTGAGAACTATCAGAACTGTTCTCTTCACTCCCTCCTCTGACGCAGATCCAGACTGGGTTTACGGAAACTGGGTTCTGGATTTCCAACCACATGCTCAGTCCGACTGGTCGTAATGTTATGGCTGCTGAATAACAATCCTGGACATCGGAGCTGGGCAGCTCTTTAACAAAGAATCTGTACATTTGTCCTCCTGAAGGTTAAAACATCAACGACTTCATGACGAAAACGGAGCAAAGATTACGGAACGATCGAAACACGACTGGAACGTTCTCCGAAGACGGACGTGGAGACACCAACAGCAACTGGTCCTTCACAGATCTTTGTGTCCACAAAGGAACCAGAGGACGAACGAGAAGGAACTAGTTACAGCTGAAAGTCCACCTGTTTGTTTGGGTCAAATCGTGAGGGGCGGGGCTACCTGTGACGCTCCTCCAGGTGGGCCTCCGTTGTGCTTGCAGGTGTATATAGAGACCTCATCCAGACAGGTGGAGGTCACAGTGTCTCGTGTTTGGTGTCTCCCCATGTGTGCACCCCCAACCCCAGCCCCCCGGCCTACTTGTAGAGCAGCGGGATCTGACTGTTGTGACAGTGGTTACGACTCATCTTGCTGTCCGCCGGGTAGAGGCTGGACGAGTTGGAGAAGGATGGCGGGAGAGAGTGATTGTCCAGGGTGGGGTTCGGGTATCCGGGTGGGGGGAGCAGGGACTTGGGGTCCGGCTGGGAGGAGGGTGGTGGGGCATTGTGGTTCTGATTCTGACCGGCGGTGGGCTGGCGGCGGTTCCGGAGAGCCTGACGCTCGGCCAGCTGATTGCGGAGCGCCGAAACCCGTTCTTCTTTCTGCACAAACAGAAGAACAGGAAGTTAGCTTGGTGCTAATTAGCATCACAACTAAATGTTCATGGATCAACACAGCTAAACGTCATATGCTACCCACAACGCATCACTGGAATCTCCACCATAATGTTGGAGGTTTAAACAAAACACAGCATCAGTCTGAGAAAAGAGCTAAAATGTTGTTAGGAGGAACGTGGAACAGAACCAAAAGTCCACCAGGAGTGAAGTCTTCCTCCCAGCAGCTCCTCCTGGAGGATCCCAAGGGCTTCACAGACCTACATGGGATACATCCTTCTAGAGAGCCTGGGGGCTTCTCCATGTCTGGAAAACCTGCAGAGAGGTGACCATGAGGACCCTGATAGGAACCTCCTTTTGATGAGGAGGAGCAGTAGCTCTACTCTGAGCTCCTCACCTGGGGCCTCATTTATCAAACGTTCGTAGAAACGTTCCTATATTCCCTCCTACGGATGAAATTTAGAATGTGTGTACGAACAGTCAATTTCCTGATTTATGAAACATGCGGTGGCCTCTCGTACGCATGTTCCTCCGCAATCGTCTGATGATAAATCCCACCTGTGCGCATATAGGAGCTCGTGCACGTGTATCGTCATTTACATACAAAATGCCCTGAATTAACCATATTTGGTCACACTACGTCCTCAGGTCGGGAGGGGATTTCCTGGGTTCTTCCCAGAAAAAAAAAAGAAAAACTTTATTGACAGCGAGATCGAAACACCGGACACTTGACAACGCGTGTATGATCGGGGAGCAGAGGAGGTTCTGGAGGTCGTTTTATTTGTAAAATAGAATCTGGACTGGAATCGGATCAGTGCGCTCACGGAAGAGCCGTTCCCTCCGGAGTGCACTCTGCTCTGCTAAATCCTCCAATAATAATAATAACAATAAGAAACAATCTTTTATATAGCGCATCTCAAGAAAAATCACGATGCGCTTCACAAGGACAAAATAATTTAATTAAATTACAACATAATAAATAAATGCAAAATGATTTAAAACATCATAAACATGGTAAGAGTAAAAATTGTGATATAACACGAAATCAGCTGTTCTAAGGTCCGATTCCCGTCGGTCACGGGTGTTTTAGCACCAATAATGTGACACAGCTGTTTTTCCACCAAAATAATTATTTATTGGGTAAAATAATTAGTGGATGAGGAACACGCGTGGATCACTGAGACCTTCAGAATCGCTGTTCCCTCGTTCTGCCACTAGATGCTGTTCCTACGCATGGTCAGAGCTGTACTTATATTTAGGAACGTTTTCACGCACAAGTACAAATTGGTAAATACCACACAATGCGTAAAATCGTTCCCATGCACGAAATACGCACAGATCTGTACGTAAGTACGGTTGATAAATGAGGCCCTGATCTCTAAGGCTGAGCCTGGCCATCCTATGAAGCAAGATTGTGTCCAGGATCTGGTTTTTCAGGTCTGGATCAAGAACTCATGACCAGGTTTAGACGGACCAGTAAATCCAGAACTCAGCTTGGCTCTTTTCACCAGAACAAACTATCTCTCCTCCATCAATGGACTTAAAGGTCAACTTCACTAATACATGTGCAGTGGTTTCTAGTGGGAATGAATGCCTTGTAAGTTTTTCTCTGGGGAAAAAAGCTCCTGTTTAAAAGTGGCAGACGGCAGGATTTGGAGTCTTATTTCCTGATATTTGGACATCTCGCCTCTGATTGGCTAACAGCAACGTCACTCTACCACTGACTCTGTTTTCTTTGCAATGTTGATGTTTTATCTCCACAAATAACACAAGCCTGAAGGAGTTCTGCTGTGTGGTGGAGTTGCTAATGCTAACAGTTAGCTTCTACTAGCCAAGACGTTCTCTGCTGTTTCCTGGATGCTAAACCAACAACAGCCTTCCCCGTCGCGAGTCAAGATGGGTGAGTCCATGCATGAAGTGACAGTGTGTTGTAGATCTGTCCGGCTTTTCAAATCCTAGAGCAGTGCTCACTCCTGGTCCTGGAGAGCCGGTATCCAGCATGTTTTAGTTTGAACTCTGCTTCAACGCACCTGACTTCAATCAGCAGGTGATTAACAGGCTTCTGAAGAGCCTGATGAGCTGCTGCACAGGTGATTCAACCACTGAATTAGGTGTGTTGGAGTAAAGAAACATGGAAAACATGCTATATACCGGCTCTCCAGGACCAGGAGTGAGTACCACTGTCCTAGAGTGTCACCGTCTATTTTCTATCAGAAGCTAATGCAGGAGATAGGTGTAGGAGACTATTTTCATGTTCAGCTTGCATGAAAAACTCACAAACTCACAAAGAAAAACTGCATGAAATTGTAATTAAAAAAATGTTTTTTCAGTGAAGTTGACCTAATGTGACCTTTACCAGTTCAGAAATGGGTCTACGTGACCAACAGAGTGTCCTCAGTCCCAGACTCATCTCTGGTCCAAGTCCTCGTCTCATACCAAAATCTTTCCTGGAGCTGGAGGTCCAAAAAAATCTTGAAAATGATTTCCTGTAATTGTGAAAACGCTCCTGTAGGGGCAGAAGAGCCTGCCTGGAGCTGATCTGAGTAATGATGGGTTCTGGTTGGGGTGATGATCCCCATCATCTGGAAAAAAACATCCAAGGACCTCCTCCACTAGAGATCAAGTAACTCCAACGTTTATCCATCAGAACCTTCCAGGCTACAAAGTCCTAAACGCGGCCACTCTTTTTCCAGCTGTGGTTCACCTCTGTTGACACTGACTGGTGTAGAGGTACCTCGAACATGATAGTTATGTGGTTTCTATGGTTACGGATGTTATTGGTAGGCCATGTTTAAAGGTGTGTTCCATTTCTCAGAAAAGTCAGAACTTGGATTCGAGAACAAGATCAGCTGATCAACCGTTAGCAACAAAAGCTAATTATAGGTTTCAGGGCATTCTAACACCGAAGCCACATGTTAGAGGTAACCAGATTACTAAGATCGAAATTTGACAAATAAATTTTGGTTTTTGCAGCTATCCCATCTTTTCATGTGTGAGGCGGCCATGTTGGATTCTGGGATTGGTTCCAATCAGGTATCGGAGTCAGAATTTAAACTTTTTCTGACATTTTTAAAAGTAAAAGACATAAAAAGATAATGATGCATGAGGTAATTAAGCTCTCTAAGGCCTTTCTGATGCTGTTTCACCTCCTGGATGATCTTCTGCAGCTCCCTGTTCTCCCGCTCCAGCTGCCTGGACTTCTCCTCGTCGTTGTTGTTGGTGGACGATCCGGTCTTCAGCGTGTCCTGTTGCTCCGACTGCCACTCGCCACGGGTGATGAGGCGCCGCATCTGCACAGCCACAGGAGCAGGAAGTCAATAAACAACCCAAATCTGAGCCGAGCCGCATGAATAATGCATCAACACATAATCAGAGATTTTTTTAATATCTGCAACCCTTTGGAGCAAAATCACCCGCGTTTCCCTGTGGGCCTAAAAATATTCCCGTCGCTGAAGAGACTTTAAAGTCAGATCTTTTTTTTAACACTCATTGTGGTGACATCTTTGGTGCTGCGGCGCCGTTTCTGCACAACGCCCCCAGAAATAGCCTGAAAATCAAACTGAGACAACGCTGCTGTGATTTTAAGTTTGAACTCCTGCTTGCAGAATGTGTGGCACTCATCTCCACTTCTGTTTATCCAGACGTGTGAAATTTCTCACTTTGTGTGCTCCCAGAGATGTTTTCTAAGGTTTGTTCAGCAGCTACAGATCTGGGAGCTTCATCTGGAGTTTTAACAGATTATTACTAACAAGCAGGTGCTGTCTGATCCTGCAGAGCTTGGTTTATATAAACGTGCACCGGCTGAACTTGTTGAGACATTTTGGACCTTTTCTCTTCTCTAAACTCAGAGCTACAGAATGTGCAGCAGGTTTTCAGGGTATCAGTCAGAAGGCAGAGCACCTTGGGTACAAAAAGCACCACGAGCGTGATGTATGCAGAGAAGACGATTGCTAGGGAGGCGAAGGCAAAGGAGGCGTCCTGCTGTGAAGACAGGATCATAGTCACCGGAGCCGTGATCAGGCACAACACCTGCAGGAGCACAAAGAGACGCAACAAAGGGAGAGGGTGAGAAAATCACATCCAAGAAAGCATCAGGCATCTGTTTATCCTTCCGGAGAAAACAGCATTAAAAAGTCATGACTGATGTGGCAGCAGCTTCCTGACAATCAGCCCCCACCCACCCCCAGACGCCGTGAACAACTGACATCGTCATAAAACTAAAACGTGTGGATGATAACGTGACTCTCTGCCGCTACAGTGATGAAACATGTGATGCTCTGGCAGATAACAACCATCCATTCGTTTGATTTCTGCACCAGAATCTCATTTATTAATAACAATCCAGCAAACAGAAACGCCTGAAATTATCGGCGTCAGTCAGAGAAGAAACGCTGCTCCTTAGCAACAGAAGACGTTTCACATCCAAACCGACGAGTGTCGGTGTCAGCGGGGGCAGGACTGGAGTGGGCGTGGAGGACATAATGGCTCCTGTTGGAGCGTGAAGAGCCTCCACCTGAGACGGAGTCAACTGGTTTCAGCGGGATTAACCCCCTTAGTGGCCACTTTATTAGGTATACCTGTTAACCCAAACATCTAAACAGCCAATCAGATGGCCGCATTTATTCATCTAGACCAGAGGTCTGCAACCCTCAGCCCACCTACATAAAACTTGTCAAGAGCTGCAACTGTTACAGAAACTTTTGAAAAGAAACTATCATTTTTGATGAATATCAACGGAAGCGCTAGCCTAGAAACCTTGACCAACCGTAGCAATAGCAAAAGATTTTTGCTCTAGCCACGCTCCATCGTAGCCTCAGCAGGTCAATCATTGGCTCGGCTAAAGCCTGATTTTTACTTCTCCGTCTGTGTGGGAATGGAGACACGCAACGCCATTATGCGTCAATGCAAGGGCTCTGCAGCAGGCCAGCAGAGGGTGATGGAGACGTGCACCATTTTATAATTGTCCATTGAAAGTGACGGAGACCACAGGCCTGTGATTGGTCAGGACAACGCTTTCATTAAATTCGTCAACAGCACCGCCATTCCCCCCTCAAAAAAATAAAACGAGTGTTGAAGACATCTAGCGGCAGACACAGAGCAGATTGAACGTCTCATGGTTAAAAGTTGAGCCAGTCCCAGAGCTCTATGTTTATAAAGAGACGTTGGGTGGACTTCGCACCTTTTTCTCTTTTTTTTCTGAAGACGACAGAGCTGCAACAGAGCAAAACTACAAAAATGGCGGTGGCTCAGGAACAGAACTTCCTTCTGCGGTGTATGGCAGCAGACTGCCCCATTCACTGATTTCCGTCGCTATGAATACGTCATGTTGTTCGTTGCTCTGATTGGTCCCAGCGCTGTCCAATTGTGTGTGGAGACAGTTTGAAAGACAACTGTAAATTCCGCCCCAAGACAAAGCTCTGTCTACGAGTCGTGGCCAGATTATATTTACATATGTAGGGTGGCTTGCCAGGCTACAGAGGAGGATTAGGACCAATGAACATAAAAAGTTCTAGTTTTTCCACAAAATTAATAAGATTAAAGTTGGGAATCTTTTTTTCTTCTTCCCAAAATATTTACTAGAGGTAAATGTTTAAAAAAATGTTTATGAATGGTGAAAGTTTTGTAACCACTTGTTACAAACCAGTAAATGCGTTTTGTCCTCACAGGCTCCCGTAGAAGGAAACATGTGGTCTAATCTGGCGTCGCCCAGAGACTTTAACCTGCTCCCATGTATTTTAGAACCCATTTTTATGGTTATATGTTATAAAGCTGCCAATATTTTTCAACAACTGGGCATCATTTAATTCATTTTCAACAACATTTCAATAGATGGATTTCCAGAGATTAACGGTAAAAACTACACACTGTCACTTTAAGAAAAACATTAAACATTAAATTCATAACTATAACTATAAATAGTACTGGTACTTTTAGTGTCATTCTGTTGTGGAAATTCACATTTCACACTGTTTTCACATTTAAAAACACGAGTCAGTTTGTTGAGCCATGGCCTAAAGAGCCACTTGTGGCTCCGTAGCCACAGGTTGACCCCTGATGAAGTTCAATCTGAGCATCAGAAAGAACATTTCCAGATGATCTTGTCTGACCTACTGGGATTTGAACCCACAACCATCTCTAGGGTTTACAGATAAGGAAGAGACTGGTTCTAGTTGGAGGAAGCACATAAAGAATTTTAAATCTGAACAAGTTTCTGAATCTCATTTTACTGCAAAAGTCATTAAAGCAGCATCAGTGTCTCAAATCTGGAGAAAATGTTTTAGTGGAGGCAATTATCTGCACAAATAACACAAAAGCACTGCAGCAGAACCCAGAGAGCTCCAACTATAACTCTCCCTCCTGTTAATGAGCCTTTTGAGTCTCTGCAACTGGTTAAGTTAAATGTTCTCCCCCAAAATCGGTCCTTGGACAGTAATCACAAACACCCTGGCATTGACGGCTCCCCTGCCCTCACCCTCCAAACAGATATACTACAGCCATTTTGTGCTATGGAGCAATAAAAATGCACTTATTGCTGCTTTATTGTGAGGCGGCGTGCTGCAGCCTGCAGCAGCCGAGACGAGAGTTTTAGGTGTGATGGAGTTTGGACTCACTGCCACGTTGTAAATGGCCATCCCCACAGCTCGATGGTCATTGATCTTCTCGGTGGAGACGGACTTGGTCTCATAAGCCAGAAAAATGCCCAGCAGCAGCAGCAGGCCCTTGTAGCCATAAACCACCCCTACAGGAGGAGAGAGCAGGACACAAACAGGGAGTTCAGCGTGTTTCTGGGAAGGCAATAAGACAAAAGAACCATGCTTTTTCCCATTTGTTAGTTTTGTTAAACGCCCCGGTGAAGCGAAGGTCTGAGTGGAAACATGTTGGATGCTTTCCAAAATAAAATACATAAAAAATCTGTGTTACTGTGATAGGAACTCTTTTCTCTTATCCTCCACTTCTGAGATGTTCACGAGGTGACCTCTGCTGTCAGGGCTCCAGCACTCACACCAAAATAATAGTAACACCAAACGCAGCACATTTTATTCTGAAGGGCAAACGTATGAAGGAAAGTGACTTCCATAAGGAGGGAAACTTTAGTGCAGCCATTTTATCCTCTTACATTTAGGCATCCCATAATTTGTGAGGATTAAGAACACAACAAACATTTTGTTTTTGAATTTTTACAGAGCAAAGCTATTTTTGTAAATATTGTTTCATAAAGGCCATGAGGGATTAATCATGTAGCTTTTAAGACGACGAAGGCGATTTTGTTTTGCTTCTTAAAAATCAATAAACTGTTTTAGAATTCAGGAGGATTCATCCAGCTGCAGGAATCACGTAAAAATCTGGTAATGTTAATTATAGCATCGCCGCCTTTTAGCTAAACTTTATAGTTAGCATTTAAATGAACCGTTAGCATGCTAACATGCTAACAAAATCAAGCTAAAATGTTTTGTGCCCCTACAGTAAGCTAAAAAACAGAGGGAATAATATTTTCTGAAACTTCTAGCATGGCCCAGGCTAACGAGCAGTTAGCATGTCTCCATCTCCTCTACGTTAAAGAGGGACGTTGGCACAGATTTGGGTTTTAACATGTAGAAAAGACAAACTCAGACTTCTGGAACAGAAGAGGACTTCAGAGGGAGTTGGGTAAAATAACGAGGAAATGGTTGAAAGTCGGCAGCAGACGAAGAGGAGACGGAATGTGACGGACTTAAGCTCAACCCTTCCTCACACTGTCCATTATTTCTTTATACTGCCTGAAATTAAAGCTCCATCTTTTCTTCTTCAGAGGCGAAACGCTTCAGGGCATTGGCCCAGTTTGTGACCCACATTGTTTGAATTTCAGAACAATTTTATTTTCATAAGAGCTGAAAGACAGCAGAGAGTGACGGAGAGGGACTGTGTGGGCCGACGAAGAGGAGAAATCAAACGTAAGGAGGCGATGGGGGCTTAGGGAGGCGAGGGGAGGCTGTGATATGAGGCCTGTTTAATTCAGAGTGAACGGCTGTGACGTTAGTGTGTGTGTATGTGTGTGTGTGTGTGCGTGCACTTGTCCACACAGATACAGAAAATGAGAGCAGAGGAAAGTGAGACAGTGTGAAGCGGAGAGGACAGATACCGAGCCACGTGTTCATCTTCTCTGAGCTGCAGTGCTCCAGCAGAGGCTGAATCAGAACGTCCAGATCCTCCTTCGGAGCCTCCTTAGTGAACTTCTGCTCAGAGCCAGGGAGGAGGAGGAGAAAGGAGGTGGAGGAGAAAGGAAATTGGAAAGGGTGAGATAACAGGAAAAGATGAGACAGCAGCGCTCTGGAGACGGAGGTAAAAATGCTGAGTAAGCATCCCTCGCCCCACCCTCACCCCAAGGGTCAGACACGCACGGCTGAATTAAAAGGATATCAGATGGCCCATAAATAAAAAAGTGAGATTTTCTCTATTACATTTGATGTCTGAGTGTAGTCTTAAAAATGTGGAAACTCAAACTTAGTAGAAACAATCACAGCCACAAAAATACAATATTTAAATATAATAATACATTCATAGTATTAAAATAATATGTAAAAACAAAAAAATCCACTATTTCATTGAGTGAATCTGTAAAAATGAACTACAATGTCCAGCCCTGTGTAAATAAAACTAAATGAGAAGTAATAATCTGATGCCTTCATGAGGCTTTGTTCCTCTATTTTCTTACAAAAAATATTTTATTTACTTTTTATTGTTAAAAAAAACAACCTTTTAGTACTTTTTTGTTTTAATTTTGAAAAACGATTTTACGTTTTCATTTTATCTTTTTAACTGGAAGGATTTCATTATTCTAATCCTATAAAATAATTTAAAAATAGTTTTTTTTCTTGCATTTACTACATTTTTAAACATTCTTCATGTTTTTACAAATCCACATTTTGGCTGCAAATCCTGATTTATATCATAAATAAGTGATCATGTCTAGTGAAGGATTTAAACATCGACTGGAGCTGAACTAGAGGCCACAGCAGCTGGAGATTCTGTGAGACGCTTGTCTCCATGCAGCGGTAGCAGCCCTGCAAGGTTGATGATGCTTCGACAGTCCATCATTTTTATTAACTAAAAATACTGTTTTTATAAATTTATTTCATCTTATCTCCTGTTTGCTGCAACATTCAGCAGTCGGAGCTCGTCTGTGTAAAACCCATTTGCATCCAGCTGGTAACCAGTGGAGCTCTGGGCAGATTATTCTCTAATTATTAATAAATAATGCTGCAGCATAAATTCTGTATTATCACTATTAAGCCTGTAGCTAGAGTCTGCTGTCCTGAAGAAAGCAAACGAACAAATGAATGCATAAAAACGACATTTCTTTGGTTGTTTTATCTGATTTTTTGTTCTGGAAAGCTCATTATTCTGAAAATTTTTATCTTCTTATTTTTAGGATTTAGATAACGTCGTACTAAAGTAGCTTATTAAAGATAATAAAACTTGTTAAATGGGACAGGAGTGTGTCGGGAGTAGAAATGAACATTTTTTTCACCACATTTTGTCCAAAATGCAAAATAAGTAATAATCATTCTAATTTTTGTTTATTTTATTTTTAATCAAAAAAGTAGAAAACCTTTCAGGTGTTTTGATGTTTTCATGGACTTTTCTTTTTATGATGGTGAAATATTACATATTGTTATATTTAATAAGGTTAAAACCTAAAACTTGAACACTAATATGGTTCAGCTGTTCATCTATGAAGGCATAAAAAAATCAATATTTTTGTTTTGTTGTTTTTTTAGGTTGTTTCATTACTTCAGGAGCGTCTGAAGGACCTCCTCTACCCGCTCCTCTCACCTCCACCGTGATGTGCAGAGGATCCACGATCTGCCAGATCATCAGCGACAGGAAGTCGATGGCCAGCAGCACGCCAACTGTTGCGTAGAGTTTCCATGGCTCCAAAGGTTGCTGTGTGTGTGTGTGTGTGCATGCGTGTGTGTGTGTGTGATGAGGGGGGCAGAGAGAAGCACAAACACAACGGTCATCACGTTCCAAGGGCACCGAGAGCCGATCCACAAACAAAGACAAACTACCCGGACAAATAACACGACAGGCGTCCTTGTGATTTCTGGATGACTGGGCAAGAAGAATGTGTCTTGTGTGTGCGTGTGTGTGTGTGTGCGTGCGTGCGTGTGTGTGTGTGTGTGTGTGTGTGTGCGTGTGTGTGTGTGTGCGTGTGTGTGTGTGTGTGTGCGTGTGTGTGTGTGTGTGTGTGCGTGTGGTGGCTATATTTGTGCTGCCACCTGAGATCATCTAAACAAACAGAGATGACGGTGTGTTTGTGTGGACGCTGTCCAGAGTGTCAGCTCTGTTCTTCCTAACTTAATGGAACCAACAGAATCAACAGAACCGTGACTGAAACCGAGCTGCCTCCCCCCCGCTCCTTCCTCTCCTCACACCCTCTCTTTCCTTTAATTCTCCCTCGCTGGTTTACTCACAGCCATTCAAGCGTGCAGCGACTATAAACTCCAGAAGGAAACGCATTTTGCCGTCCTACAGCTGTGTGGAGAAGCGGCCATTCTCCTCTTGATTTGTGGAAGTTTTTTTTTATGTGCACACAAAGCTCTTTGGCAAATTGTCCTTTTGTAGACACGAGGAGAGCTGAAAGTCAACTCGATTCGATGTGCTTTAGCTCCAATAATAACCCCCCGAAGGTTGGATTTCTGCATAGAGCTCTAATACTCATCCATATTCATAAATATTCCATAAATGGCTTAATCTCTTATTCTTCTGATTGGGTCTCAGAATTCCCACGACACATCTCAGACTGGCACCGCCTCACTAGCTTCAAGATACAGTGTCTTTGAGCACACACACACATACACACACACACACACACACACACACACACACATAACCACTGCAGATCTGATGACGTGGGAGCTGGTAATCTGTTTTCACATACATGAAAGTAGAATGTTTGTGTTTTTTTTGTGTCACCGACTCTCCTGAGATTCAGTTTCTAAAAGTCCTACAAAGTTTTATCAGAGCTTTTTATCAGCTGATACACACGCTGAGTGAAACGCTCTCTTCTCCTGCCTTCGGCTTCTACTGGGAGGCTTTTCTCTCTGTGGTGCAGAAAATGGGTCAAAATATCAAGACGACCGAGCCGTCGGCAGAGGATACATGCAGCTAGCTGGAGGCTATTTTCCAGCCCAAGTCGGCCACTGATCTGGCCAATAATTAGGCAGCCTTGAAACCTGATCTGGGTTAAAGTCATGTAGCACAACAACACTAACAAATATCATCCCCAGGCCTCTTCTGGTAATGTCTTATAAGCATCTCTATGCTAATAGTAATTATGTTTAAAGCATCAGCTGGCAGATCCAGGCCAATAACACACAGGATTACCCTTCAATAAGAAATTGGTACTTATGCTAACAGTTAGCATGTATGAACTGATAGTTAGCGTTCTCAGGCCTTTAGATTAAAATGTCCTCAGCAGCAAACTAGCAACATGCTAACAGTTAGCATGTAGAACGTGACAACTAGCAATGAAAAAGCTACTCAAATCAACCCTAAAGTTACATTTCCCATATCTGAATCATTAAATGTGATGCTAATAGTTGACCAGCAACGCTGCTGAAAAAAGCAGCATATGTTGTGTTTTGCTGGTAACACCTATGCTGGTCTGGATTGTTCAGCAGGGAAGAGATGCCACCTTTTCTAGGATAACACACAAACGGAATTCCTGAACAGGAAATTAGCACCATGATGCTAACAGCTAACATATTAATAGCACCTGGGATTACACATTCCATTGGCAGAAAGCCGGCTTTGTGAGGCGACCAATTTGGGCCAATTGGAATTCCAAGGCAAATATTCCAAGACTTCATAATTCCATCAGCTGCAGCTCATATCCATCCAATGTTCTATTAAACACATGCTTTATTTTTCTGGTCATATTACTGGTCACCTCTCTCTGTTACCCAGTAATAAAAGCTGGTTTATGATTGGTCAGCTTCATCCGGACCACAGCCTCCAGCTACAAAGATACCCACAGCTAAATTCTGATCTCATCACCAGTTTCAGGACACTATAATGTCTCCTTTCCTTCCTTCCTTCCGCTCCTGCCTACCTTCTTCCTCTCCTTCTTCTCATCCTTCTTGGTGAAGAGCGTGTGGACCCACCAGATCTTGGTGAACATGCTGCCATAAGCGACGCTGAAGCCGAGGCCGAGGAGCCACAGGCGGAACTGCAGAGGAGGCAAAGACAGGCGAGAAAAGGGTTTCATTTTAAAACAGCTTTATTAGTGAAGCGGAAACAAAATTATAAATACACACGCGCACACACACACTCACACACACTCATACACACACAGCTTCATCTGGAAGGCGCTCCTGCTCATACTGAGCTCTTGTTGGCTGATTTTTATTCCCAAATGAAGCTGGCTGACACACTGGTAACATTTATGCACCTAAAATAAATATCTGTCAGTATAATGAGTGCATTTATTTTTTTCAGGTAGTTATTTAGCTGCCAAAGCTCTGATCCAAAACCTCCTCCAGGTGAGGAGAAGCATCAGGACCCAACAGTGGAACAGGTGCAGGAGCATGAGAGTCATAAGATCAGGCGCTGAAGGTGTTAGAGGTGCTGGATGAGTCTTTGGGTTGAAGAAGGACCATAAACCAGAGGATCCAGCTGTGCAATTAATAAAACTTGTATTTTGATTTGGGCTCCAATAATTGCAAAACCAATTTATTTTGTACCTTCTGCTCAGCAAACACACACCTATTTAGAAGGTTGTGCTGCAGCTGCCAGAGACGGTGAAACCATGATATTAAATCTAACGTTGGGGTTTTGGAGACAGCTGGAGAGTTCTGTCTCAGGTGAATCCCGTCAGCTTTCATCTAGAAAACATCCAACTGAAAACTGAAATCATGAAGAATGCTGCATTCTAATGTTGTTGGAAATCCACCGATCCTCTGCAAAGTGAATAACATAGGCTTAGAGAAGGGGGCGTGGCTATTGTAGGGGGAAGGAAGTGATGCAATAGCGCTCCATTTAATCAGACAGATAGATGATGAAGGACTGAAGCAGGGAGATGGATTTGAGAAGATGAAGCGAACGAGTGCAGAAGGTGAAACGGCAGAGGAAAGCGAGAGAGAGAAAGTATCTGGACAGGGACAAAGAGCCGAGGAACCACAGAAATGGAAATTTTCCTCCTCGCCTCTGTAACACAAAGGCTCAACATGGCTGACACAGACGTGCTCCCACTCCTCATTAGGAGTCGGGAAGTCACGGCTGCAATGCAGAGTCCCAAAATACCAAACAGGTTCTATCACAAAACAAGCTTCTGTCATGTGAAAAAGCCTAAAAACGACAGCAGCAGGAAGAACACCTGCTCAGAATCGGTTTAAACCAACAGAAAACCCTAATCTGAACCAACAAGTTTCCAAAAACACTAAATATGTCCGACTGAATTTGGGGAAACGTGGATAAACACGTTCAACATTTATGAACAAACATCCAGCTTCAATAAAAAGCTGGAAGGAGATAAAATATCTATGAAACGCTGTCAGTCATCCTCTAAACCTCTAAAATAATGATCAGCACCAGGAGCATAAACCCAACACGACCTTCGTTATCAAACAGCATAATCATCATATAAGGAAAACCTGTTTCTTTAATGGGCAGATTAGATCCGTCCAACCCGGACATCCTGTTGTCCGTCTCCTGTTCTTGAGGATTCTGACGTGTTCCCAAACTAGAGAGGACATCTATTCCCTTCTGTGTTCGGCAGACCAGACCTCCAAAGGGAAAGGACCGAGATGCATCCGACATCCTCGGCTGACTCATTTTGATGAGGAAGAGCAGAGGCTCGACTACTAGCTCCCATCGGATGACGAAGCTCTTCCCTGGGGGAGATGTTTTAGGCCTGTCCTGTAGGAGGTCCCTCTGGACGACCCAGGACACTCAGGGATTAAATCCAGGCTGGGTTAGGGAAGACTGGGAAGAGGACAGCTTGGACCTCTCTGCCCCAGGAGCCGGGGAAGTGTAGACATCTTTAATGTTCATGTAAGTAAAGGACTGCTGATGAAGGAACCAAAGCAACTATGAAATGTCTGATTCTCTTCAGTCACAAGAAGAAAACGTTTGATTCTGCTAAAAAGAAAAGAGCTCAGAGAGCCCGTGTCTCGTTCAGCACTCAGAAGTATGGAAATATGCTAATTAACCCTCAGACTGTCCCTTTAGGGCGAAAATAAATCGTCCTGTTCCTCCAGCGAGGTGGAGATAACGTCAGGGGAACTTTTTCTGAATCAAATAAAAACACCACAGAGCTGATTATGTAAATGAGAACACAGAGACGGCTCCGCTGCGCTGGATTAACACTCGTTTGGACTGGAGGAGCCATCTTTCAGAGCCTCTAATGTAACACGATGAGATGCTTCCTCTTCTCGGTGCACATGTGTCCGCTTCGGTTGACGTCACTTTGTTTTTTCCCCATGACACCCGGACGCAGATGCACTTGTGCTGCAGCGAGCTGCGGCCGACTGATCCGAGCAGACGAAGCTGTGCTTCATCAGCTCTGAGAGGCCCAGAAACAACGATCCCAGAGAAACAGAGCAGAAGCACTCTGAGCTGAACGGGAACGAGGTGCATCGGAACATCTCCTAACGCAGCCGAACGCGTCGCTAACGTCCAGCTCTAAAGCAGAAACCTCTCCCATCTGTTGGCTGCAATCGGTGCATCCATGAAAACGCTCACCGCTGGTCTGGACTTTCAGTTTTCACACAGATTAATAATCAAAGATGTGTTGCAGACTTCACTGTGATGCCTAAACTTAATCCTGCTGATGTGTGTTGAAGGAGAAAAATGTTCTTTTGCTTTTTTGCGGTTGTCCAAACGTCTCCAGTTGCAGAAGAGCCTAACCCTAACCACAGCCCACTCAGGGAAAAGGAACGTTTATTCCAACAGCGGGAAGAGGCACGGAGCTCGGCTCCTAAATAACGATCCTCTCTTACATTCATGTCTTATTGGTTGTTTTATTCATCTGCTTTGCTTTTATATTAATGGCTGATTATGACCATGGAGCATTAATTAATGGATTGATTGGTGGTTGGTGGAGGTCAGTGGGTTGGTGGGTTCATTGATTCATTTATCGATTAGAGCAAATTGGACAAATCGCTCAATTAGAACAAACATTCCTGAGTATGGAATAACAGGAAGGCCAAAACATAATGAGACACATAAATAATAGACATAATAGTGAGGACCGTTGTGGGTTAAGGTCATACATCGCGCCCTCTGACTCCCTCTCACCTTACCTGGCAAACAACAGGAAACTGCGGCCGGTCGACATGGTGCCGGTCGATCCCCAGCGGGAACACGGCGGCCAGCGCCATCATGCATCCCACCGCCGTCATGTTGTTCAGGTACGGCTGCGAGTTCTGGATGTAGCTGCAGAATCACACGAACAAGGCAGATGAAGGCGTTAGCGCTTACGGCGTAAACAAGCGTTAATTCTGCAGAGTTCCCAGAAATGACATCAGTTAGAATGAATTGCTCTATAGTTGTTTTTGAATTGGCTGCTTCTGATGGTCTGGTTGTCTCCTGTCACACTGAGGGAAGGTCCAAATGTGGAAGCTCTCCAGGGCGTCTACTCTGAAGTGTGAGTTCCATGAACGAGTCTAATTAGCGTCGACAGAAGGCGGCGTGTCGTTGTCTGAGCGACGGGATGATCTCAGCTTTCACGGAGGAAAAAAGCTGACTCGTTCGGTTCCAAAGCCACAAACTCTTCAGTTTCTACTTTCAGAAAAACAGAATTAACCCAAACCTCCACAGAAACTCTGAGCCGGGCAGATTCATAATATTTCTATCAACCTTAAAACACATTATATAACACTTATTGCAAAATTCAAAAACGAAAAAGTTTAGATTCTCTAATACTTGTGGTCATTTCCTATGTATTTGGCTTCAGGTCCGCTGGGTTTTTCACAAGATTTTCACATTTTAGATGAAATATTCCAAGATCTGATTTATGCTGCCGGTGGTCAGAGGGACTGGTGGCGCCTGTGCTCAGCAGCCTCGCCTCCGTCAGAGCGCTCCAGAGCAGCTGAGGCTACGATGTAGCTCCTCACCACCAGGGTGTGAAGGGGTGTGTGCATAGGTGAATGACTGGTTAGTTGTAAAGTGCCTTGGGGGGTTGTAGAACCATAGAAGGCGCTGTATAAATACATTTTAAAAAGGCAGAATGTTTTCTTATAGATCTCATTAGTTTTGGTTTTTCAACCTTTTTTGTTTTCTAAAACTGCAAAAGGATGAAAATTATAAATGATCTTCAGTTAAAATGATGTTTCCACTAAAAAGCTGCTCTGATGTCATCCTTTCTTCTGCATCCACATTCCTTTAACTGTACAATCAGAGGAAGCTTTGTTTCAACATCAGTTTAAAGTAAACGTGTTCAGGTAGAACCTGACTAGGAACTGAGCCAAAATAATCATTAAGAGAAATGATCCACCAGGTTCTGTCTGTTCATCAGTTACCATGATAATCCATCCATCCGCCTCTCTCCCTCAACTCTTTCTGTAGACATGTTTGATGATTTCATTATTCTTTCCTGTTGACTGTTCCTTCCTTCCTGCTGCCTGGGAGCTTCTGTTTATTTTCTCTGCAGCTAAACACAAACACACATTTGCTGATGAACAATGACCTTAATCCGGCCTTTTAATGCCTCTAAAATAACCTTTAATTTAGTGTATTCCTGGTGAGGTAATCCCTGATTAGATCAACTTTAGAACTGCTTCAGTATTTTTAATTAATTCTCGTCCCTCTGGCATTTAGACTTTGGTCAGATGTTAATTTTATACATTTATTTATATTTTAGATCTCATTCATTTTTATAATTTTATGTAAAATAATGTATTAATAATTATAAATTATTATTATGAACTTATTTTTCTTTGCAGCCCTTTGATCTTGTGTGCCTGTTAACAATGGTTTATAAATAAAGCTGGATTGAATACTTTAATCAACCCTTTTGACCTTCTGGTCAGACATTCAACTGAACTAGAATCTTATTGAAGCTGCAAAATAAATACCTGAAAACCTAAAAATAAAAAAAATTCTACTTAAATGTAACCAAATATTAAAGAATGAAATCAAAGAAGACATTTTTTACTATCTTTGCAGAGATAAATCTTTATTATTATTATTTTTGTCATTATTGTCATTGTTATTATTATTGTTGTTATTATGTATTATTATTATTATTATTATTATTATTATTATTATTATTATTATTATTATTATTATTATTATTATTGTTATTATTATTATTATTGTTGTTATTGTTATTATGTATTATTATTGTTATTATTATTATTATTATTATTATTATTGTTGTTATTGTTATTATGTATTATTATTGTTATTATTATTATTATTATTATTATTATTATTATTGTTGTTGTTATTGTTATTATTTATTATTATTATTATTATTGTTATTATTGTTGTTGTTATTGTTATTATTTATTGTTATTATTGTTATTATTATTATTATTATTATTATTATTATTATTATTATTATTATCGGCACCTTTTAGGTATAACACTGATTGGATCTATATTCATATACGTTTTAACTGTGAGACTCCAGAGGACCTGACAGCAGGGTGAAGCTGTCGCTGTCAGACACAATCAGCTGATTCAGATTTAACCTCACCGCTCAGCTGACAGCAGGAACCGGACCAGAACCAAGAGGAAGCATCTGTTTTCTTTGGCGAGCTGAACTGGAGGTGTGACATCACTGGAAGGTCAAACATCAGGCTGTTTTCTTGCTCCTGAAGCTGATCGATTCTATATTTTTAGCCTCCAACACGCCAGTGTTGCTTGTAGAAACAGCTTAGTGAATAAATTTGGTTTGATGTGACTCATTGTGTTTTGGCAGCTCAGAGCCGTTTGGGTGAAAGTGAAATGTAATCAAAGCTGGAAGCGGGACTGACAAGCTCGCTGGCGCCGGCCAGAGATCCCCGGAGGAACCGAACTCTTCGAAATAGTCTGATAAGCTCCAGGACTTCTGGGACTTTAAATCATTTTCACCCCAGTCAAACGTAAAAATACCACCTTAAAAGGACCTCACAGATCCGCTCTGCTACACTCGGCTTCGCCGATGTGGGTTAAGCTCAGAAATCCAAGTTCAGAAGACTTTTCTTTGTATTTGCATTTGGTTTTAGGCTCAGATTTAAGCAGAGGCCCTCAAACACAACTTGTTATTTCTGTCCTGTCTCACATCCTCTAAAAATACTCCTACACCTGGAGTGTGAGTGCTGCAAACAAACAGCACATCTGGAACAGCTGGAGACATCGTTTACACCTCTGGATGGAAAAGCTAGTCATCAGCAGCATGAGCTCTGGAGCATACAGGCATGTGTTAATGCAAGGAGGAAAGACATCAGCCATGACCTCAGAGAAGCAACTTCTGCTGCCCTTCAGCCTGAGGAAAGGTCAAAGGTCAAATAATTTGGAGTAATTTATTTAACAGAGAGATTCTCCTCAACAGGTTCACCACAAAGTCAGAGGTCAACCCAAGAGCTCCATCTCAGACATACTGGTGTCAGCTAAAGGTTCAAAGGTTAAAGGTCATGTCTGGCTTGTCTGGAAACCTCACTAACATGGCAGCATGCCAACTCCCATAGCTGATAATTAAATTGGATATAAAAGTAAAATGTGTTTTTATATCAGAATATCTGACGACCAAATCAGATACTAAAATTCTGTTTCAGTCAAACTTTCAAGGAGGAACATTTTTTGTACTGGCATCAGTAGAAATCTCAATCTATCTCATCTGAGTCAACAACCAAGGACAAGAGTCTGTAACCCTCATAATCCAAAGATTAATTTTTCTCTGGTAAGCCATCCTACACTGCCCAGGCAAAAAACGTTGCCACCAAAAAAAGGTCACACGCACTAATATTTCTTTGGATCGCCTTTAGCTTTGATTATGACACACATTCACTGTGGCGTTGTTTCAATAATCTTCTGCAATGTCACCAGATTTATTTCCATCCAGTGTTGCATTAATGTGTCACCAAGGTCTTGCATTGATGATGGTAGAGTCTGACCGCTGCACAAAGCCTTCTCCAGCACATCCCAATGATTCTCAATGTCTCATGCTCCCTGAACCACTCTTTCACTATTTGAGCCCGATGAATCCTGGCATTGTCATCTTGGAATATGGCCGTGCCATCAGGGAAGAACAAATCCATTGATGGAATAACCTGGTCATTCAGGATATTCAGGTAGTCAGCTGACCTCATTCTTGGAGCACATCCTGTTGCTGAACCTAGACCTGACCAACTGCAGCAACCCCAGATCATAGCCCCGCCCCCACAGGCTTGTACAGTAGGCACTAGGCATGATGGGTGCATCACTTCATCTGCCTCTCTTCTTACCCTGATGCACCCATCACTCTGGAACAGGGTCCATCTGGACTCATCAGACCAGTTTTAATAATGCGTTGGACAGTTCTGAACCCAGTTTTAGTCGTTTCTGCATCTCCTTAGATGTTTTCTCTGCTTGATGCATGCCAATGATGTGACCCTTCTCAAACAGACTAACATCTTTTCCACAACCAGACGTGTCTTTCCACATGGTTGTTGAAGAAATGAGAAGCAACTCATTGCACCAGTTGGGGTTAAATAACTTGTTGCTGCTGAAAGATAATCACCCATGCAGCAATTTTCCAATAGGAGGCTCGGACCAATTTACTTTTTCTTTTGGCCGGGCAGTTTCTATATATGAAAATATAGTTTGGTCACGACCCACTGACAGATCTCAGTCATGGGGCGGGATCTAAGGTTGTCTTTCAAACTGTCTCCATATGCTAACGGACAATGAACAAAATGGCTTTACCGTGTCGAAGAAGATGAGGATACATCCTTTTTCTAAAAAAAAAAGGACTTATGTACCTCTATCTGCTTTTGACTCAAAGATCATTGTAAATAGTACAAAGAGCCACTTGTGGCTCCAGAGACACAAGTTGCCAACCTCTGACCTAGGTAGACATGAGTGCACCATTTTGGACCACAAACAGCCTGCGGACCACCTTTTGGACACTCCAGGTTTAAAGTCTTGCTCTACATCTTCTCAAAGCAACTCAGGGTTCAATCTTGTTTTGTTCTGACTGATAAATGCACAGCTGCACAGGAAAAAAATGCTATGTTTTTGCTAGAACCTCAGAGCAAATCGGGGCCTGAGGAGCACAGAGAAGATCTATGAAGGTCCATTAAGGTTAATGGGGGTGAACCTGTGAATAAAACGACCCGACCCTTCTCAGTGTGTGAACTCACCGCACGTTGCCATTGTAGATGTTGAAGGTCAGACAGACGATGCCAAGCAGGATGCCGAGGCCGGCGAACACCGACACCGCTGCAAACAGCTTCTGAGACAGCAGCCGGTACTCTTCGATCACCACCGTTCTATCAGCCGGAGGCCTGTCGCCTGAACAGAGACAAACAGAAGAAAAGTTAAGAGTGAAAAAGATTCTATTTCCTCCATATGCTCAGCTCATTCTCCACATCATGATACTATTAAAATAACCTAAAACACACTCAAAGCTGTACTAACGGGGTTAGAATGAGAGTCGATGCAGCTGCTGTCTCAAATTCTAACTCTGAGCCGGTGTCGACTCATAAACTGTAGAAGAAGTGTTAAGTGACCCAAGATGGAGAGAAATGTTAATGTGCTGCCAGTGGCTCATTATAAGGTCACCATGGTAACCACCCACATCTCATCAGGGGTCACCATGGTAACCAGCCAGTTGTGTCTCACCAGGGTCATCATGGTAACCACATATGACCCATTAGAGTCACCATGGTAACCAGCCAGCTGTGTCTCAGGGTCATCATGGTAGCCGCCATTGGCTTGTTAATGTCAGCATGATACCCACCAGCATCTAATCAAGTGTCATCATGGTAACGGCCATTGGCTCATCAGTTACCATGGTACCCCTCCAGCATATCACCAGGGTCACCTTGGTAACTAGCCACCCCCCGCCCTGACAAGAGGCTTCAGACAAAAAGCTGCTGGGTGAAAACTAAAATAGTAGCAGAAGATCTGATGGACCCACTGGGGGATGTTGATGTTTACTGGGTTTGATGGAGATGTGAAAAGGTGAAAACTGCTTTTACTTCCTGTTTGGCGGAAGAGAAGGAACTCATTGGAAGTGAGGGGACCTGAGAGACGTGAGGGGACACCATCAGAAAACATATTCATGAAGGTTGTTTCTACTGTGAAGTCTACCTGAGCTATAGCGCTACAAAGGGGGTGGGGCTTCCTCCCCTAATCTTACCAAAATCATACTGTTGTCTATAGGGAATTTATCACTGTTGCTTTGGAAAGTTTGTCTGCGTCATACGAAGTACCGCGACCGAAATTCAGAGAACAGGATTCCTCCCTGAACAGCAGTGTTTGATAGAGAATTAGCATGTTGCTGTTGTGGAGTGAAAACAGAATCAATCACCAGCTGAGAGGTGCTTTAATGCTTCAGCATCGATCCCCTACATGAAAACACAAACACTGGACTGGTGTTATCTCAGTGCTGGCCATGTTCTAATATTTAACAACACATCCAGTAGAGAAGAGGCAACAGAACTTTACGGCGGGTCACAGATGGATCTGTTCTAGTTATTTTCCTGCTTTGATCCAAGATGTTTCTTTTCTCTAGGAGCTCTGGTGACACCATGAACACAAACTGTTTCACACCGAGAATCACAGTAACATAAAAACACAAACAGGAACAAAAGAGGATGAGAAGCAAAGTAACGAAGCAGAACTACCCATAAAAACTCCCCTTCCTGTTCGGGGCGAGGTGGGGGGGCTCTGAGCTGCTCGTTCCACATTCCTGCAGCAGCTAAACGCTGTACCCTCACTCTGGGACTTTTAAACACATTTCTGTAAAAATGCTGACATACACTGAATAAATCCCCCAAATGACAGCAGGGGAATAAACAGGGAACCATATTTTACATTCAGGTGAAACAAAAACAAATAAATGGTTTATAGAGGGGGTGGGGTGAGGGTTTTGACCTTTCTGCAAGGTCAAATCAGACAGAATAATTACAGCCTTTAGCAGGATGGATGTTCTGATCCAGTCAGGGTTCTAATAGGTGGTGTTCTGGTTGATCCTGGGTTTATGGAGTCACAGATCTGTGTAAATTAAACAACTCCTGATGGAAGTCTGAGCTGATTCAGGTCTCTAATATTTACCGGTTTATAAAGTCATTCAGATGTTTAGAAGTATTAGAACGGTTCCAGAAGAAGCCAGTTACATCCTAACATCCTGAAAGGTGCGTGAACTTTCCCTCAGAAGTCCACCTGCCTCCGTGTCCCCTCACGTCTCCAACTACTTCCATCATGTTGTCTAACCTTCTGAGAAAAAACGTGCAAAAGGTGCTGCAGAGCAGGCCTCTGGGCCTTGAATGTG